>CM035354.1:5485514-5713014 GCA_020137815.1 Hormiphora californensis
GTGAAAAGGCCAATCTGGCTCTCATCGTTCGCTCTCTTCGCTCTCGTCTCTCTCACTTCTCTCTCTCTCTTCTTCTCTCTCTCTACTCTGCTGATCTCTTGTTCCATTGTCTCTCTCTTACTCTGTCCTCTGTTCGTCTGTTGTCTGTCTGTCGCGTCTGGTCGTCTGTATGTCTGTATGCTGTCTTGTCCCTTTGTCCGTGGGTTGTCGTGCTGTTGTCTTGTCTTGCTCTGTCTAGTCTCTCTCTTTCCTCTCCAGGAGATATGGGGTAGGATTGGGGTGTTCGTGGTTGTGTGGTCTATCTCTATCTATCTCTCTTCTCGCTCTCTCTCTCTTTTCGTAGCTCTCTCGCTCTCTTTTTTTCTATGGTATCTCTCTATCTCTTATCATCTCTAGCTACTCTGCTCCTATATCATCTCTTGTCTGTCTCTGTTCTGTTCTTCTTCTCTGCTTCTCATCTCTCTCTCTCTCTCTCTTCTCTCTCTCTCTCTCTCTCTATCTCTCTCTCTCTACGTATCTATCTCTCTGTCTCTCTCTCTTTCTGCCTCTCTATTTCTGCCTCTCTGTCTCTCCCTGTTCCTGTCTCTCTTTTGTATTTTTTCGATCCTCTGAAACACTGTTTCCCGGGGCATGCAAAGGTGACTGTGTCTTAATGGGCCACCTTTCAAGCCAACTAATTTTATTAGTTTTTGGCCTAATTTTTACGGTTTTTGGTATATAAAGAATAGCACAAGTTTCTGATGCTCTAATTTAGAAAATTATAATTTTTTTGCTGAATGATAGATAAAATTTGATATCAAACATGATCTCTTAGGTGTGGTAGGGTAATGTGAGATAACGTGGTTGTTACATGAGTCGACGCATTATTACAAGTAATGTGAGACATTAGTAGATACATGAGATGATTGAGACAAGGGTGAATTGAGACACTTTTAAGATACAACGTGGTTGTTACATGAGCCGACGCATTATTGCAAGCAATGTGAGACATTAGTAGATACATGAGATGATTTAGACAAGGGTGAATTGAGACACTTTGAAGATATTTAACCTAGCAGCTAACAATAGTCAATTATTCCCTTACTATTCTTTGCACTACTAGTACTCTTCACTACAAACATTATGATATTCCTCGTTATCTTCCTTCTCCACAGTTCGACGTCCACCTCCTTCCAGGAATGTTACTCTACATCAAACATCAAGTGCCCCACGCCAATCTACGAGGAAGTCCGACACCAATTCGACAGCTGCACATTGGAGTCAACATGCACGGGAAGAGTGCAGCACGAGTACGTTCGGTCAGAGACGTTCTGCCGGTTCGCTGTGCACGTTACCTGCACCATTCTTGAGGAACCCACGGAACAGAGCTATTTACCAACAAGTGATACTCCTGCTGCAGAGACATCATGGGAACTACAACTGCCAACAATCGCCGGAATCGGAGGAGGTGTCACAGTGATCATTGCCTTCATCATTATACTGATTGTTTGCCAGCGGTGCAGCTGCTGCTGCCACACCGACTACCAGAGACCACGAGAGATCGACACGAACCCTTCCAGAAGAGGGGGCAGAACAGCCACTGCTGAAACTGTTTGTTAACTGACATTATAATTTATTTAGTTGTTTCCAGTCGAAATTCGACCAGTTTGATTAATCTGATGTTTTTTTTGTTAAAAAAATCACATATCACAGGTTCTCTCTCTCTCTCTCTCTCTCTCTCTCTCTCTCTCTCTCTCTCTCTCTCTCTCTCTCTCTCTCTCTCTCTCTCTCTCTCTCTCTCTCTCTCTCTCACACACACATACACACACATACTCTTTATTTGTCACAAGAAAATCACCGTCATTTGTGTTTGTAGTTCATTGTTAGAATCATGATAAATATTATAGCACATTCCAGTTTTTGAATAATATACATAAACATTAAACAGGACCGAGCATATTTCTCAAATTATTTGCAGTCTGAACTATGTAATTGAAAAGCTTCACTACAAGTGTAGTACAAATTAGGACTAGTATTAAAATAAATACTGCACCAACATATAACACGAGTTGTACGAACGAGAGTTTCTTTGTGTTATCTTTTGTGTCAACCTGAAGTTTATCTAAGAGATTAGTAGACTTCTTGTTGTCAGTAATGATATTGTTTATAAAGTGCGACAGGTTTGTATGTGTAAGGAAGTGTGTGTATAAGGTGTTAACTGAATTCTTCAAGACTGTCTGGTTGATGGTGAAAATGTTGGGATTTTCTAGGTATGATATGGTCACCAACGGTAATCTGTGTCCTATTGGGTGACCAGTGTATAAACTGTGGGTCCATGGAGCCTGTACATTTGGTGTACAGAACTCCCTTCGGGAATGAAATGTATTGGGTGCCAGTACAAGGGCTGTGTTCGACCTTACAAGACATTAGACAAATCCTGAAGACAGGATGGGCCCACCACTGTACATGAGTCCCTCTGGCAATCCACGTCCCGCCATACATCATTGACCCGCGCCTGGTAGTTGCTCAGGGAAATCCGAACAGCTCCATTGGCCATGGCCAGACCCGTCTGAAATGCCTTGTAAATGGCTGGACTTCCAGGTGCTGGCTTTCGGACAGTCAGGTGTACCTGGAAGCCGGTCGATGTTTCACCTTCCCAGCATTCCGTCGGGCTAGCTAGTGTCGAATCCTTCAGCAATGGCAATATATTGGGGTTCCACTGTTGGTCAGCCTCCAATAGTATTGCTGGTCCAATTTCATTCACTCTTTTTAAGAGTGACACCAGCTGGCAGTAAGTCTTGATTATATTACCCTGATGTTAAAAAAGGATAGGTAAAAAACACTATCATAACTGTGCAGTATCGTGGTCAATAATAAAATAAAATTATTAGTGTCACAAAAATGAATAAAAAAGTAATTACCAACTGAATGTACAGGAGAATAGAATTGGTGTGGCACTCTGTCTCCAAGGTTAGCTGATGTACCGCACTGTCTTGTTCGATTGCAAGAAATATCTGGTTTTTCGTGCTATCAATTCTCTTAGAAAGTATCTTCCTAACCAGATCCTCATTCATTATAAGATTATCGATTGTCGATCTTGGATTTCCTAGAAAGGTGGTGACGGATTAGATAATCGTTGATCCATGCTGATTGCAAAGATGTTATATAGACCAATACATAAGTGAGTTTAGATTTTAGTGACAACTATGCTAAGTTCAATCCTGATCAAATCCCATGATAATGATTATGCTAAGACTTACGATGTTTACAAGTGCAGCTGTTGAGCTGGTTTGACAATTCCCTCTCTAACAATAACCATCCATCAACACAACTGAAAAGAAGAATTTCAGTGATAGGGAATAGGGTGCACTGCATTGACACTGACAGTAAAAAATCTGACATATGATCTATTACACTCGCCGATGCCCGATAACTACTATACCTTTTGAGCTCAACTTTTGGAGTGAAGCTACTCTCCAACTGGACTACTACTGGTGTTGGTCTAATAATGATTGGCTTCTCAATCACTATATTTACCGTTACATCCTCAAGGTTAACTGAAAATTGAAATGTAATTTTGAACATTGAGAGCATTCGACTTAAATCTTGACTCAGATAAAATATATCGCGAAAGGGCTTACATTCAGAATGCGTCGTCCGTACAAGTGCCAGTCCTAGTTGTTTGTAAAATATCGTTTCTGTTGCTTGTGCCACTGCCAGGAGGTGAACTAGAGAGATGTACAGAAACATAGCTATATAATAGAGAGGATTTTGATTATTGGTCACATAATAATTTGATATTATTTGATTATTATTATTATCATTATTACACACAGTCATTTAGTTTCATTAAAATACACCATGGGATAAAAAATCAACAATTATTTTGATGTAGGAATCATTGCATGATGCAGTTGTATTCAGGGCTTTCTTGATACTGTGGATCACATCCTGAAAAGAATTTAGCTACTTAGATAGTATAGAAAACTGCAGTTAACTGGTCACATTAAACAATGGCAATCACGATTGACATAGACATTTTGAACACATATAATATGTGCACTATATTTTACATAACATAGAGATATTATTTACCTTTCTTAGTTTGCAAGCGTAAGTTTCACTCCTGACTCCCCCAATTAATTGTTGAGTGTGCCACGCCTGGTAACAGATGATCGTTTGTTATGAAAATTACAGAAAACGCTAAGCAAATGTTGAAATTTTGTTAGATACTTTAAATATTTTTTAGCGGGATGTACCTGTTTCTCCATTTAAGTGTTGTTAATCGTTGAACAAGAATAAAGGGGTCCTTGTTTTTTGCCAAGCAATGCCGACAATAATGATCGCTGGTGTTACTTCCATCTTCATGATGCTCGAATATTGTACGTCTTCCTGTAACATGCTCAATTAGCTTCATGACATCTCTAAACACTGCAGCTACTTAAATCAGGCATTATTGCATACTAGAATGAAGTTTAAATAAAGGTTCTTTTGATTACCTACATAAACATACTGGAATATTATGCAATCTATGGTCCAAGATTACTGATTGTGGGGTTTCCAGATACTTGGCATTTTTCCAATATACACAGTCAGCTTCATGATTTGATAGGTCAGTTTCGGTAGTCGAGTTTCTCAACACACGGACATTCACTGGTGTTTACTTTTAGGAGAATCATATTGGTGGAGCGCCACTTAACAGGGTTTATATATCTGAAACATGTAAGGTTGTTCAATACTATTTTCAGATTAGTTTAAAAATATTTTCGAGAAATCAGTTATACGATAAGTTTAGGTGAAGTTACCTCAAATGTCTGGAGCGTAGCTGGTGGATCCAACAAGTATCAGTATCCCGATTTATCCACTCCTGTACTTGCTTCTGTCTTGCGTTGGATGCAATTTTATTAGATCCCACTATCTAGATCTACTAACAGTACTCATTAACTTACACACACGTAAAAATCAATGAAATATATATTTGTCTCAGTTTCCATCTCTCATAGAATAGTTGCTGTTAATGTTATCGAATAACAAATATAAGAAATACAAAAACTTCACATATTACTTCTAATGATACTAACCTAGTAAGAACACTCAACTACAAAAGATTAAGAAAATAGAACTTCTACACCGCTTTCTCTCTCAAAATAACAACCTGCTTCCATCATCAAGTTCATTATTGAAAACTAGATGTTATATGTAATCTTGATCTTCCTTCAAATTAGTCAAACCTCTACGTGCACCGGGGCATCTCTGTCTGTCACAGAATAGTTTTAGGTCAGCCAACTCATCAATGACAGAGGAAATGGCCTCAATGAAAGATGTACTGTTGAAATGCCAGCGAGAGGTAAATCAGATCCAGAAGCAGATTATCAACATGCAGAGCGAGGAATTAAAATCTGTGAGATCTGTAACTGAGACTGTACAGAAAGACCTTTATTTTTGGTCTGCTGTAGTGACACAAAACTGTGCAGCAGCAACTGCACTGAGAAAGATTGGGGCGGCTCTCCACACACCGCAGCCCCCCAAAGAAGATAGCAGAGCTAAGAACCTTATTGTTTTTGGCCTGCCAGAGGAGGAGAACGAGACAGTTACTGACTGTGCACTAACTGTTTTTGAGGAGCTCGACGAGAAGCCTCCTAATCATCATCTTGTAGACTTGGAACCGCCGCTGAAGGGAAAACACGGCGCATCAGGGTTACCTTGGAGTCTAGAGACAGTGTTCTGACTCTACTGAGGGAGGCCCGACAGCTGAGAAGTAGCGAAATCTACAACAGAGAGTATCTCTGTCCAGATCGGACTATTGAGGAGAGACGAGAGAGAAGAGAGAATCTACAGACACTTGGAACTTATAAGAGATAACCCTGAGAGACAGTTCGAACTGAAGAGAGGGGTTATACAGTTTTTGTGCAATGGCCCCACTAATAGTTAGGAGGATAGCACTCATATATTAGTAACTTCGTTACGCATAATATTGTGCTATCCCCCAATCTGCATGCCCATGGAGACCATGGGCGCCAAGTTATGTTCAAAACCGTGTCAAAAACCGTGTCACACACAGACACACACACACACACACACACACACACACACACACACACACACACACACACACACACACACACACACACACACACACACACGCACACACAGACACACACACACACACACACACACACACACACACACACACACACTCATACACTCATACACACAAACGCACAAACACACTTAAACTTATTGTTTGAGGGCCTCAAACTCAAGTAAACGAGCTAAAATATTTGCTCGGTAGAGAGGAAGCTTACCTGGAGAGATGGTTGTCATTGGTAAACCAGCCAAGTATAGCTCGAGGTTGACAAGAGCATGAACCCCACAGTCAAATGGATTTGCCTGGCGAACAGATCCTCCGTCCTTAATAGCATGAGTCCTCAGATTAACTGATACTGGATTCAGTTGAACACCAAGATCGCTTATTGTTTTTCGATACAGCTGGAGACCTTTGAGATAGTAGAGGCATCGTTCAGCAACGTCCTGGCTTTGATACCTACCCGAATCAAAATACGAAATTGTTTTGTGCGATGGTCGGTTATCAATGATTGTCATTATCCAGTGGTCCGTAGATAGATTACCGATAAGTGCAATAATGTCCTTATCCATGGGATCACCGTCTGCGATTATTCGCTCTTCTTTTGTACCAGTGATCACTCGTGTCGAAGATCACCTCCTGTGCATATAAGCCTGATTGATATACGTTGGTAGTATTTTGTCTTCGAAATCCCTCTCTGTGAGTTCACTCAGGCTCAATTCACGGATGTTCTCTCCAGCTGGACAATTTACATCTCGATAAGTGTCAAAACATGCCGCCATACTAAAAAATGAGTATCCGGCATTCGAATTTTCCACTCTATCGAGAACAGCCCACATATATTCCTGTATGACGTCGTCAGATAACCACTTATCCCGCACCCGTGATCTGTTGAATGGATCTGGATTCAATTGCAGAGCAAGTCTATTAAGGAAGCCATCCAAAGAATCTGCCAGGCCTGGAGTGATAATGGTCGAATACAAGATGTTTAGTTCCACCGATGTCATACCTTCCAAGTGAAAGTTAGCATTTCTTCCCCTTCTTGCCAGTGAGATGATTTCCTGTGTTTCATTGGTACCCGGGGCTTTCTGTGTTGTAGTGTTCGTTTTATTCTTTGTCTTAACCGCCTTGACTTTCTTCTTCGGACGACCACGTGGCTTATTGACAACATTATCCTTTACGACATTGGTGATTCCATCCTTGGCCTTAGCAACTGCTCCTTTGTTTACCCACCATTGCCGCTGTTCGAAGCTCTTGCCCACCTTAAATACAGAGGGAGGCGCTTGTGGCATGTAAACACTGTTGTTACTGATACGCACATACTCTTTGAGAGCAGAAACGTTAGCAATACCTTTCTTAGGGGAAAAGTTGATCAGGTGCAGCCCAGCTAGAGATCGAACTCTAGAAAGACAGACATACATCTGGCCAGGTGCGAAGAGTCGGTTACCAACATCCGTGAGCACAGTGTCTAGGGTAAGACCTTGTGCCTTATGTATAGTGATACTATAAGACAGGGTTATCGGGAACTGGGACCTAAAAAAGAATCCCCCGCTGAAAACCATGATTTCCCTCCTGTCTCTCAAAATGTCTTGTACATCATCAATATCATCAAACTTGATAGAGATTTTGTGAACAATTTTAGAGATAGGGTCGAGGTGAATCTTTACAATGGTACCCATGCTCCCGTTAACAAGGCCTTTCCCTAGATCGATATTGCGGCGAAGCATGACCCTCACATTTTCTCCTACAATAAGAAGCTGTTCCAGAGCTGCCGTGTTTCGCGAATCGTCTAGTTTATCAAGTTTCTTGATAGCCTGTTCGATCCGCTGCCGCTTTGAGGCGATACAAGGCTGGATGTCATCAATGGCAGGAATAGTCACTGTCTTTGAGACAGTGGACTCCAGCATTGCATCGTTGAACTCACCCACCATTGCTTTGGTGGGGAGCAAACAGACAGCTCTAGGGTCATGCTTCACAAGCTCCTTGTAATATTGGATAACCTCGATCTTGCACTTGTGTATATCATCTCTTTCCTTGAGTTGTATAAGACGGGTTGATAGAAGTTTCACATCATCCCCTGTCATACCCCCAACTCTCAGTCGACCGAGCAACTCCTTCCACTCTTGTCCATTAGCAACTGTCATTTTTTGCCGCTGATTGATGTTCAACTCTGCGTACTCAAATAGACGCCAAATATTCTGGGCGAACTGGACACCACCAGTTAGTTTTTGTATCTTCTCGGAAGATATTTCCTCGAAAGGATAGGCCGCTTGAACAGGCTGAAGCTGAAGAAGATCACCAAAGAGGATAACGCACCTTCCGCCAAAAGGTTGATTACCTCCAGGTTGACCTTTGAACAGCTCAGAAAGTCTTAGGCTGATATAAAACAAAAGTATATTTGATACCATTGAAATTTCATCGATAACGACACACTTCAGGTCAGAAAATACTTGCCTAGTCCTGTGAAGTTTGTCGCCTTGATATGATGTATATTTTGGTGTTTGACCGTGCTGAACGTTGAGTGAAAGTGCTGCATGACATGTGAAACCCCCAATTCCTAAAGCTGCAACTCCAGTTGGCGCCATCAGCAACAGGCCCATGTCCTTTTTGTGTACCTCACGCTGCACAAAACAGAATCCTGTCAGTGCAGTAATGAGGTACGTTTTGCCTGTTCCACCAAACCCAGACACATAAAGAAGAAGTTGTCCAGTGCAACCTTCTTCTTTACATGTCCCGTTGGTGTGTTCAGCTTCCATATGAAGCAGCCAACTGGTCACTTTGTTGTACACATCAAGTTGATCTTTATTGAGTGTAGCAACAAAGTTGTCGAGCTCTTGTTGTGTTTTGATACCACTTTGGCCTGTATTTTGTTGGTAATCATCAAGGATACCATCCATTCCAGGGTTGTTATCTGTCCCATCACTATCTTCATCTTCAGCATCAGTTTTTACAGCTGTAACTTTACCATTGTCATCACCTGCGTTGTCTCCTTTCACTGCTTCTTCCACTTTCGTCTGCATTTCTGATCTGGCCTTTTCAATATCCAGTCTTCTCGCCGAATAATGTCGTAAGTCTTCAAATTCAGGCACATTATTGTCGATACACCGAAAGAACTCCTCCTGGTAGGTTTTACTTTCCCCCAGTATGTCTGATTCTTGTCGCCATGTTTTGTACAGCGATAGCATGCTATAATAAAACAGTTCAGGAGATTTCTTCACGTTGTGGTGGTGGTGATAAATGACGGGCTCTTTGTTTCGGACCTTCAACCTACAGATTTCTTTTCCCTTAACACGGAGAGGGGTGCCCATCGTACCGTAAACCCGTTCATACTTTGAAATGAATCTGAACAGATTTAGACTCTCATCCTTTTTCATCCTGTTAGGGTAAAAGTCGTGAACCCAGTCACGGTAGAATAACTCTGTCGACTCTTCATTCTTCTCCAGCTCCGAAACTTTCTTGAGTGTTCTTGACCGTTGTTCTGGCAATGTCGTGGGCACCCACACATACTTCTCCGAGCTAGACCACAACTCGCCGCCGGTAAGAAGCATGAGGTCGCATGCCTCGTTGGCACTCATCTCACGCTGCTTAAGAAATGTGTATGCGAACTTGATGTATTTCTGAAATGCTGATCCTGAAGTGTCTGCCATACTCGAAAAGTCACAGTTGATATTGCTTATTTCCCCTTTCAGCATATACTTAGTGACATAATCAGTTATCGAATACGAGTTTTCGGAAAGAAATTGGATATCCATATTACCACCCCATAACAAGATACATGTCGGATTGTATGCATTGATGTTTCTTTCCTCGTGACTTCTTACCAAATCATACAGTCTCTTTCTAAATTTGTTTCTTGCCCTGCCTATCAGACTTGATAGAACGTCCCTTAGGAGGAACTGTCTGGAACTGGGAAATGGAAACCCGAATCTGCATAGCAATGTAAACCGGAGACTTGGAGACTTGACACTTCGAAGGCAATACTTTCTGCAAGCATGCATCTGGAACTTTTTTACAACTTCGTAGAGCTCGGGTTCTGCGTTCTTGTCTGGTAACCTACACGTAATGACCCTCTGGATAAATGTAGCTGCTTCTTCATCGGTACAATTGCCAAGTATGGGTGCGTTTTCTATCCACAGGAAACAATGGAAATGGACAGTTCCCCTGCCTTGGTATTCATATCTGACGAAGTGTGACTTAACCTTGCCCAACGGCTGCCCATTAATAATAAATTCGAGGAGTGCTTGAAACTTTGTGTGAATAAAACGAGCGGTAAGTGCGGGCTCTTTGTTGAGAAGCTCACTGTCTGTCAGAGAATCAATATTGGGCAAATCTTTGTTCAAATCCCGAAGCATACCAATTAGTTCGGGCCAGGCATACTCAGCGGGACTGAAAGTAACGAAAAACGTCGGAGGGCCATACTTCTCCGTCTGTGCTCTCAGCTTACTTTTTACGCTTGCCCAATACTGTTTCGTCCCAGGAACATCTCTAAGGCTTGTTGTAATCTTCCTCTTTATGCCATCATCATTGCTTTTGAGTTTTTGAAGTAACTCTCCAGACGACAGTTTATCAAGACCATGCACGTTTCTTAGTGCACAATACACACTCTGAGAAATCTTTCGACGCAACTGCTCCCCAGCCAGATAGAACACGTATTGTAAGTTTTGACGAAATCTCGAATCTCCAGAAAGTAATTTTGTTTTAGTATACTGTGCCGGGCCACACTTTAAACTTACAGGTCTTTTGTCATGGAGGGATCCTTGACCGTAACAGAAAAGTTCAGGGAATGACAGCAATTCGAGCCGTTCATCACTCGTCAGTAACGGTGTTGATTCTACTTTTAACATTTCATAGAGGCTGTCTAGATTACTCTCCAAGAGAGCATCTAAGTTCATGAATGACATCTCCTCTATCCGGTTTTTGAAATCGTCTGGCTTCAACTTTTTAATCAGTTTCCTTGCTTTTTCCGTAGTATCTGCATCAGCGCCAGCGTGAGATGATCCTGATGTATTGAGACTTGAAAAATCCGATATAACCACATCATCTTCTTTGATCTCGTTGTCAGGATCACTGCTTTGATCCACAGCAGTAGTACCACCACACACCAGTCTGCAACTCTGTTCGGAATCAACACTTGTACTGTCGATCAATGACGGATTGGATGAACTCATAGTTGTATTAAAATCGTCTTCCCCACATACCACACACAAAAAGCAGTATGAGTTTAAATTATCCAAACGTAAGACAACATCATCAAGCATGTGAGTCAAAAACGTGGTTTCCAAATAGTCAGGTTTGAAAATAAAGCCACCTTTTAATCGCCGGAGCTGTTTAATAACTTGGTCCAGTACCTTGGTGCAGTTTTCACCGCACACTGAATGCCTTATCCTCTTACTTTCCCATGTCACGCACAGTTTATGTAGCATATCTTTGTTCAAATCTTTGTCGAGTTTTTCACCAGTACATTTGTAATCTACCTGGTCTGCAAGTTCCTGCCACGATGAGTTGGAAGTTCTGGTCCAAGGTGCAATGTCCGGGTGCTGTTGAACTAACTCAGGTGCGGAGATAGATTTCTCACATTTCATACACTGATCGCTCGAAGAAGACTCCATAAGGTCAATTAATCCACCGATGATAACTACAACACGATCTGCTGTTGCTGCAATTTTTGAGTTCTTTGTTGTTAAAGGACTAACAGTTTTCTCGCCTTTACCTCGTTCGTCTGGTGTGTTATAAACACAATCGACACAAAGGTACTTTGATTCAACAAACAAGTCAATCATATTTGCTAACGTTTCACGTGCCTCGACTAACTCTTTGTACGTTGTAATATTTTCCTCTTGTAGGGCTTTGCTTCTCTTCACTTTCTTGGAAACGCTCAGGTGCCCATTGAATCCATGACACAGTCGACACAGCGTTGTTTTTTGTTCCAGTACGGTGTATGGTCGCTCAGCCTTTTTCAGCAACTCTTCAACTCTTTTGACTCGCTGGATCAGTGAATTTTGACTAAGGAGTACAGTCCCTAGTCTCAGAACATGAAGTCGTGTCAATAGGAGGTGATTGGCACAATGTTTACAAACCGTGTCATATCCTGAAAGGCGTCTTAGCGAATGAATGAATTTCCGTCCTAGCACCTCTTTAGTGTGCTCTGCATCTATTCCCCCTTGAGAAAGAAGCACTGGCTGTGTTTCCTCAGCAGATGTCTCGGACACAATTGTCAGCTGTGAGGGCTGTGTTTCCTCAGCAGATGTCTCGGACACAATTGTCAGCTGTGAGGGCTGTGTTTCCTCAGCAGATGTCTCGGACACAATTGTCAGCTGTGAGGGCTGTGTTTCCTCAGCAGATGTCTCGGACACAATTGTCAGCTGTGAGGGCTGTGTTTCCTCAGCAGATGTCTCGGACACAATTGTCAGCTGTGACGGCTGTGTTTCCTCAGCAGATGTCTCGGACACAATTGTCAGCTGTGAGGGCTGTGTTTCCTCAGCAGATGTCTCGGATACAACTGTCAGCTGTGAGGGCTGTGTTTCCTCAGCAGATGTCTCGGACACAATTGTCAGCTGTGAGGGCTGTGTTTCCTCAGCAGATGTCTCGGACACAACTGTCAGCTGAGAGGGCTGTGTTTCCTCAGCAGATGTCTCGGACACAACTGTCAGCTGTGAGGGCTGTGTTTCCTCAGAAGATGTCTCGGACACAACTGTCAGCTGTGAGGGCTGTGTTTCCTCAGCAGATGTCTCGGACACAACTGTAAGCTGGGAGGGCTGTGTTTCCTCAGCAGATGTCTCGGACACAACTGTCAGCTGAGAAGGCTGTGTTTCCTCAGCAGATGTCTCGCTAACAACTGTCAGCTGTGAGGGCTGTGTTTCCTCGAAAGACATTTCTGACAAAATTGTGTAATCCGAAGAATTGCTCATACACTCATCAATTGTCAAAAATGATTCATCACTGTGCAAAGGAACGACATCTTTTTCTTCAGATTCAGACGAACTTTTTCCAAGTTCGCCAAGGAAATCAATCACGTCCTGACTTCCTACCACATTTGCCTGCGGCGACGGCTCTCCAATATCAAATTGAGGAAGTATCTCATCCGGGGTAGCAGGGAGCTTTACATCAGCATACTGGTCGTTGTTGTTCACAAACCATTCCAAAGCGCGATAAACCTTATTTACGTCCACCAAATGATGCCAAACGAACTTATCTTTGTTTGGTACGCCCAGAAGCTGGATCATCTTGTCTGGGTCAACAAGGGCACCTGGCTTGAGATCGTTTAGCTGGGACACAGTATCTTCAAGAGGCATTGGTATATGGACGCAGAATCCTTTCATGGCCTTCATTTTCTCACTTCTTTTCAAGTGACCACCGGTTGGGCCAAGAACAACTGTACTCTGGAACATACTCACTCTCCGCAGAAGCATTTGCTCAAAAGTGTTCAGGTCCTTTAACTCTGGAGGACAGCATCCGGCATCAAGATTGTTTGCTACAGATGTACGTGGCATCTTCCCAAGATTGAGTGAGCTATGACAATACTTGCACATAACTTTCCCTACTAAAGTTGTGATTGGAGAATATCCTCGGCGTATGTGTTCAGGGCTGTTCAAGTATTCCAGCAATTTGACAAACTGTGACCCAGGCTGATTTACCTTTTTCATGCGTTTACTTAGAAGCACCAGCTCGTCTTCTTTTATCAAGATTCTACAAGAAATGCAGGTATCTTTATAAACGCTTGTGGTCTGAAAGTAATATTCCAGTGTCAGTTATCCGAACGGGGGGGGGGGGGGGGGGGTTGGGGAGGGGATTACTTCCCAGCTCCTAAATAGGACTGAGATGTATTACATTAAATAATGATTTCATTTTATTACAAACTAGTATATCATTTTCATTTTTACATGCACATACCTTGGTTATAAAAGTGTCGTAATGTTTGCCGTACTTCTTTCGAACAGAACTGACAGTAACTGGACCTTCGCTTGGCAGACGATCAAACGTGAGGGGCGGTGTTGGAAAAGAATACATCAAAAGCTTTAGAATGTATTCTAGGTCCCCTGTTACACACGCAGTGTCCAAGTCGCATAAGAATCCATCCAGGTGCTTGAGAGATGCTACCTGTCTGAAAATTAAAACAAAGTGTTAGCATGCCTTAGCCTCGGTAGTATAAACCTAAATTGTGAGCGTAACTAGCCGATGAGTCAGACAATTGTAACCGGTCCCTGCGGGACCATTTACAATTATCTGCCTCATCTGCCATTCATTAAAATGAATTTACCTGTACACTTTTCTTGCATCCCGGTAGTGAACTGAAAGGTGCTGCATTGTAATGAAGGGACTGCCACATGATGTAGCTGGGTCGTGACACTTCTCGGGATGATTTTGTTTTTCGGCATTGAGGATGTAAATATCCTTAAGAGGAGATACAGCATTCCCACTGGAGCACTTGGTGACAATGTGTAGATATTGCCTAGCTTTTTTATAATCTAGATCTTTCAACGTCTGCAGTTCTTTCAAGAATTCCTCCACCTGTCTGGGAGTTGCACCTGAAACAGGGGCAAGTAAAGGGGTCAAAATAAATTTAATTTGATATTACAGATTAGATATTGGATATTGGAAGTGTGTTGTACCTATACAGTTGTCGTCACAGAGTTGCTCGCCCCCAGTCTTGCCGCCCGTGTACTCTGCTCCATCCTTGAAGGAATATTTTGGGAAGTATGGTTCACTACCGGATGCATGGCATGCAATTCCCAGGATCTGGTTTCCAACCTAAAGAAGTATTAGGGTAGAATTGAAACTTCCAAATCAATATTTAAAGAACATCTAAGCATGAAAATGCACCGAAATGATACAACAGCTGTAATTTGGACGCATGAAAATGAATCTTCAGCTCGATTTCAGTTACCTTTTTTGTCTTTTTAAGCACATGCCTAGCCAGGATTTCTTCAGCTGTAGATTTTAACTTTGAGCTGCCAACACCAAACCATCGAACAAGAGAATCTCTCTGTGTTTTTACTCTGATTGCAAGATTATTTACAGCTTGCCGTCTTAGTTGGCGTGGAGTCTTTCCAACTCCGTCATCATTGGGGTTTAACAGCTTAATAATCTTCTTTACTGCGATATCAGTAGCTGGTTCAACACATTTCCGGATTACACTGATCAGAGAAACCTGGTAATTTAGCATGGTTTTTTGTTGCCTGTGGAACCGAGTTCTAAAAACTCCATTCATCCTGTCCCGAATGTTTTGAAAACTCGTTGAATTTGGTAGCCGCGGAGGAAATACTTTCTCCCTGTCTCGAAGAACAATCCGGCGATTACCAAAGAATCGTTTGCAAACAGCTCTGCTCAGTTTATGCTTTTTAATTGTTTCCAGGGCCTCCTTATTCTTAGGGTCGGATCGTATTCCAGTGAGATCGAAGGTTGTTTGTCCAGCACTTAACTTTTTCGACATCCTCTTCTTATAAGCAGCTGCATTCTCACATGTTTTCCTTGCAGTAATTTTAGTCCTCAATTCTGCGTTTTTCATTGCTCTCCTTACCGTGAAGCTGCGACGAATTTTTTCTGACTGAGCATGGGCTGCGTTTCCCTTTTTGTCTTTGTACTTTTTCCTCAGCTGTTGAAGTAAACTTTTTGACTTATCTGCATTCAACCACTCTTTCATTCTCTGCTTCCCTAATTCAGACGATTTGAACTTTTTATCTGCAGTACTCTGTATTTCCTTTCCCCTCGATGAACGTCTGTAATTTTGCTTGGCTTTTGCAACACCATCTGAGCTATAATACCTTCGATTTGCAGCACTCAGGGATCGTTTCCCTTGTTGTGAGCTAAAGTACCTCTGTTGAGCAGCACTCAGGGATCTTTTCCCTTGTTGTGAGCTAAAGTACCTCTGTTGAGCAGCACTCAGGGATCTTTTCCCTTGTTGTGAGCTAAAGTACCTCTGATGAGCAGCACGGTCAGATTTTTTCCCTTGTTGTGAGCTAAAGTACCTCTGATGAGCAGCACGGTCAGATTTTTTCCCTTGTTGTGAGCTAAAGTACCTCTGATGAGCAGCACTGTCGGATTTTTTCCCTTGTTGTGAGCTAAAGTACCTCAGATGAGCAGCACTGTCGGATTTTTTCCCACGATCTGAACTCGCCCACTTTTTCTTCGCAGCTTTAGTAGCATCTATTCCCTTACCAGTGCTGTATCTTTTGTTCCTCGCCGCTCGCTTACGTCGTGGAGTGAGTAAGCTATCAGTATCATAACAAGGACTTGTTCTTCGTAGAGATCCATTTTCCTCATCTGTTTCATTTTGTTCATTGCTGATTACCATACGTGTCGTGACAACTTGTGACCTCAAACTCCTGGTTCTTTTCATAGGTGTCTCTGGCAGTGGCACGGTCACATGTTCATCGACTAACCCCTCACTACTTTTAAATTTCTTCTCCCACTTTTTCATTGATGGAGTCAGCAGTAGTGATTCGTCGTCCAAAACCTCAGATGTACGTTTCCGGGGACTTCTAGTTCTTGGCGTCTCTGGCACGGTCACATATTCATCGACCAACCCCTCACTACTTTTAAATTTCTTCTCCTCCTTCGTCATTGATGGAGTGAGCAGTAGTGATTCGTCGTCCAAAACCTCAGATGTACGTTTCCGAGAATTTTTGGGAGACTCTGGTTCCTGTTCAATTAGTGGTTTTTCTCTATCGCCAGTCTTATCAGTTGAGCTCTTTGATTTGAATCTTCTACCTATTCCAGATTTTTTTCTTTTCCTTCCCTGGTGAAATAGATTGGTGTTACATATTACATAACCAATAACTTCCTAATCACTAATAATACAATTAGTTTTTGTTTGTGTGCGATATGACTTATGAGCGGTATATAAGCGCAGAATATTATTGTTAACATTGTGGATATTGCACTATACAGCTGCAGACATCACCCAATCACTTCATACAAACACATCACCCACACACATAAGCAACCGTGTACGGTAGGTGATTGATCATCAGCTTTATAACAGCACGAGAGAGCCGTGCCTATCATGTCACTAGTATTATGAAGGGATCTGAAGGTCATGATAACAAGTAGTATGATTTACAATTGCATTATGAATCACGACGTCATACTACTTGTTACTATTTTTATTATTATTATTGTTATTATATCGATATGACTTTAGACACGATTTTTGATTGTATTACCTTTGGTGCGCCTCCAGTGAGGGTATACTTCTGATGTCCAAATAGTTGGGATTCATTATTGTCAGGATCCTGAAAATATTATTTAACTTAGAAAGTGAATAAGTAGGTATTTAAAACCTAAAAATGAATTTTTTCAAGTATGTATGTTAATGTATTACTACAAACCTACATTTGTATTTTCAATGTAAATCTCGAATTTACATTCTCCTTGGCATGTGCACGAGTTGTCGTACTCCCTTCTGAGTGCTTGATAAGGAACACTGCCAACATTTGTTTTACTAATGGGTTGTTTTTTCTTTACAAAATCAACCCTCCTCAAAGCCAATGCCTGAAATTAGGAGTGTTTTAAATTGCGAGTATGAATGAAATTCAATATATCCCAACAATTACATGTAGCTACTATTTAAACATTAAGAGCTTCAACTTACACGAGTATTATCCTTTTTAAGTGTATTGCATCCTGTTTTCCTATCCTTCAGTAGTACAATTTGAACATGACGGTGAATAACGTTGAGTTGAACTTCAAAGTCGACCGCGACCTTCTCAACATCCACCGAGATCCACCGTCTCATTCCAGTATACTGTCCGCCCTTCTGTAGGATTTGGGATTTTGTAACACGTTAAATTATTGATCAGTTTGGTTAATTATAAAATGGTTGCAAGCTATAGATATATAATTCCCATTCTTACCTTACTGAAGTTCCAAGTGGGCCTCTTTGTTAGAGGAAGTCGATATGTCTCTTTAGGGGTATCAGGTACAGCTGTAGGGACATGTACCAGCTTTTCAGGAGCAGTAGGAATGGCTTTTATAGAGACCGGTACCAGCTTCTCAGGTGTGGGAGGAACAGCTGTAGGGACATGTACCAGCTTTTCAGGAGCAGTAGGAACAGCTGAATGAACACGTGCCACCTTTAGAGGAGCAGCAGGAGCAGCTAGAGGGATCTGTATTACCTTTGTGGTATCAGGGATAGAAAACGGGACCTGTACCAGCTTCTCAGGGACTGCAGGTACAGAAAAAGGGACATGTGTCAAATTTTTAGGAGTAGTAGTACCTGCTGAATGAACACGTGCCACCTTTAGAGGAGCAGCAGGAGCAGCTAGAGGGATCTGTATTACCTTTGTGGTATCAGGGATAGAAAACGGGACCTGTACCAGCTTCTCAGGGACTGCAGGTACAGAAAAAGGGACATGTGTCAACTTTTTAGGAGTAGCAGGAACAGCTGTAGGGACATGTGAAATCTTTTCAGGAGCAGTAGGAACGGCTTTCATAGGGACATGTACCAGCTTCTCAGGTGTGACAGGAGCAGCTGTAGGGACGTGTACCACCTTCTCAGGTGTGACAGGAGCAGCTGTAGGGACGTGTACCACCTTCTCAGATGTGACAGGAGCAGCTGTAGGGACGTGTACCACCTTCTCAGGTGTGACAGGAGCAGCTGTAGGGACGTGTACCACCTTCTCAGGTGTGACAGGAGCAGCTGTAGGGACGTGTACCAGCTCTTCAGGTGTGGCAGGAGCAGCTGAAGAGAAATTTGTCTTCTTTTTAGGGGCAGGAGGTACAGCTGGACGTGCACTCAACTGGCTGAAAGATCGAAGTCCCCACATCAGACTGGACTCTGCTCCCGAGTCATGAAACGTCAGATCGACTCCCTTAATGCAGTATCGAAGGAAAGAGTACCCCGCTAAAGACAAGTGGAGGCCATCTCTCCGTGATATGTAGTGTTTGTAGGAGAAATATTCTTTTCCCATACCTGGTAGGAAATGTACGCCCTCCAAGCAGGCAATTAAGGTGCTTAAAAGGGCATTGAAGTGGGCAGCGTGCTCAGCATGCTGTTTCCTAGGAAGAATAGGTATACAAAAGATATTGGCTTTCGGAAACTTGTGCTTTGCAACGTCAAGGAGAATACTGTAAGCAGCCAGCATTGAGTCAAAGTTAGGAGAAGGCTCGAGGTCATTCGTCCCAACAAGTATAAACATGCTGTCAAGAGCAGCATCACCCGATATAACAGTGCCTTTCAGAGCATTTGCAACATGATTTATCTTCTTTCCGGGAAACGGGTGCACACGCAAGGATTTAAAAGAAGTGGAGAAATTTCTATCTTCATGATATTTATCATTAGGCTGCACATACCTGATCATAGAATCCCCAATAACCATGACGGAGCGGGGAGAATAGGGGTACGTAGTTGCCTCAGTAATACATCTGCCAGTAGAGTACCGCATAGTGATGTTGTTGAAGTTGGTCGATATCGGATAGAAAGCAAAATATAACGAAAAGCGAAATGGTGATTTCTGAGAGTCATCCCACGGGTTTTAAATTTTTGTTTTTTTAAACTGTGAAAATTATTGTTAAGTTCCTAAGTAAGGTTTCACTCTTTTTTAATTTCTACGATTTAAAGGCCAAGTTTGAACAATGTGGGGGCCCTATTTAAACAGGGATTACGAAAGGGGCCCTGATATTTCTGGACCTCAAAGGGCCAATGAAAACCTTTTATAAGAAAATTCTAAACACCAAGACTGTTTAAGACCACGTATTTTTAATTTTTTAAAACCAAATTTGAAATACCCAGTTATCTTTTAAAAAAAGGAAAATTTAAGAAAAGGGAACATTACCCCTTTTTTTTTTTTCCCCCCCGGGCCCCCCCCCTTTGCAAATTACCCCCAAAATTTCCCCTTTTTTTTTCTCTCTTTTTTCCCCTTTTCTCTCCTTTCTTTCTTCTATACCCTTCTCCTCTCCTCTCTTTTTTTCCTCTCTCTCTTCTCCTCTCTTTACTGCCTCTTTCCTTTATCACCTCCCCTTCATTTTTTCATATTAACTTGTCAATATGCATTAATGGAAATATGAAAGGAAACGAAAAGTTTGTGGAAAATCGTATTTTAGACGTCATTATGACGTCATCCGACGTAATCATTGACGTCGTGACGACGTAATTGTATCACGATATATTTTGAATCAATACGTCAAAGGATCTTGTAAAGTTCTATTGACCAAAGCGGTCAGGAAAGGGAGTTTTTGCTCGAAATACATCGAATTTACTGAATTTTTCGTCAAATTTTTGACTTCCGACGCGATTGAAGGGCTCAAAATAATGAGATATGAAAATTCGCGATATAAAAACTGAAAGTTCAGACAATTTGCCGGTAACGATTTTTCGTCAAATCAGAAATCGGAACACGTCTTCAGGGTGCTAGAAGCGTTTGAAAAAAGTTAGTCAGTCTCGCGCAATGACGTCACTGATGACGTCATTGCGCGCGTCATAGGTAAGATGGAGAGTCGCCACCCAGATGGGTACATGCACGAGACAATTATCTGTCGAATGCCGCTTGGCTTAAGGTCGTACGATGTCTGGTTCATCTCAAACTGGGACCAAACGGAAGCTAACAAAGCGTCTATACATGTATGTATGTATGTATATATATATCAACCTAGTTATCCCCACACTGAATTTTCTGTTTTGGGGGTGGTGTTATAACTTTTGAACAAAATGAGCTAGCCACTTGAAATTTTTACCATCGATAGATGTCTACAAGAAGCTTCTGAGTACAAAATTTCAGCTTCCTAGCTCATCCGGTTCCGGAGTTATGGCGTGTCAAAAAGTGCCAAAATGGGCTAAAAGTATGAAATAACTATATATACGCTGTGAGCAAGCGGGCCGTTCTTTGGGGGAATTTTTTTCGGGGGGTTGGATGGGGCCACCTTTGCGCTTGCCAGCGCAGTGATATTCATTGCTGAAAAACTATGCCCCCATCGAAGCTATGACAGGTTTATTTATATTACTGGTTGCTGCAAAGTGACTTTTGAAAACCAAATTTCAAATTTGGCATAAAAAACAACTGAGATTGAACTAAGAAAAAGATATCACAGAACGATTTGTCAAACTGGGTGGAGTTAAAGTCTCCTAGTATAGTAGTCACGTGACCTGTATCGAGCGTTCTGATTGGTGGAGAGATATCGGGGATCACTCCCTCTCAAAAAGTCAAGTTGAGTAGCTGTGAGACGTGTGTCGTTGTGGCAAATGTTTCGCATACTTTTCAACTTTTCAGACAGAATTGAGGTGTCGGGGGAAAACACCCCACCCTCTACTGCTGCAGGGGTATTAGGTATAATCCTGGGTCAACTAATATATAATCCTAAACCAAACTATTCAGCTGTAGTAATTCATCGTCCAATCAACAATCACATAATAATTTCTGAGCTGGTTCCATATTGGACACGTGGTATGTATGAACGTATGTCTCAGATTACAGTTGTGCATGCACATGATAGTAACCCGATACACCATTTCAGTAATACCCTGTTGTGTGCGTGTAAAATGTTGCTTGCCTCTATTCTACTTCTTCTGGGGACGAGCCTCCACCAGGTACGTGGCATTTGAAAGTTATCGCAGGCGGGGGTGATTGTCACAAAAAGTAAATTTACAAATTGAACAGCTTTTGTGGAGTTTTTCTCGAATCTCCATTTCATTAATAATGCATAAATGTTGAGATCTGTATGCATCTCGTTAATAGAGGGACTAGGGATGGGGGTTGAATGATCGAAAACAATTCAATACCCAATCCAATAGATCCCCGTACTCAGGTTACATGTGAGGTGACTTGGAAATACAATCCAGGGTGTACGACCCGAAATTGTGGGAGGCAAATGCTTCTTGCCTCGACAAGCAGCAATGCTACCTCCCTTTGGAGCACCAGGACAGTAACCCTATCTGGAATATTCTATGGGGGAGAGGGGGATTGTCTGTTAACTGGACTCTATTCGATGAAGGTAGTTAATTGTCAAGGATATACTTTATAATTTAAGTTATAATTACCTATTTTACCTCTGATTTTCTGGGCTCTCAGATTCTGCTGAATGATTCACAAATTCACGCGAGAGACCCTTAACTGGGTGACTTTGTAACCAAATGGTTGACCGCATGCTCATGTTTATAACTATGTACATACCTATAACTACGAGCTATAACCATTAGTGATCCCCTCTCTCTCTCTGACCTACTTTTGGCTTTCAAATTTAATGGCTTGTATCTTTTTCGCTGTTTTTCTGTCTCTATCCCCTCTCTCATGTCTAACCTTCCTATCTCTCTCCTCTAGTAACTACCCCTCATCTCTCTCCTGTCCAGATGAACCGACAGCAGTATCCATATCTGCTGCTAGCAGTCTCGGTCTGAATATCGACTCCATTACCCTCCGAGGCGGCAATGGAGAGGAGGAAACTCTGCCTCTATCTACGGAATCCTGGGAGGCCCTGAAACATGAGGGTGGCGAGAGCAATGCTACTTTTATATACGGGACAAGCTTTGCAACTGTCAAGGTTTGATCCCATTTTTATGCTTCCCTAATCGCATATGCACCCACATGACAGGTTTAAATGATTATACCCTAGAAAACCGTTCCTTCTCTTACTAAATCATGTATAATCCACATGACATGTTAAAGGTTTAAACGATTATGTTATACCCTCATAAAGCCTTCTTTCCCCTACTCACTCGAATTATATATATATTCTTATATATTTAAGGTTCTAGTGAACGACGAGGAAGGGAGAATGGGTCCCCTGCCTCACTTGAAGTTCTCTCAAAACGTCACCATCGTAGATATTGCAGTTAATATCTCTAAAATACCGGGGAAATCGATCCAACTCCCAACGAGTGCCATTCTCCGTAAGTGCTTTTGGTTTTAGAAGTCGTTCATATACTGGAGAGTTTTCCTATAAATGGTTGACATACTATAGGTACCCGAAGAAGGAGACATTTTTATAGACGATTTAATGGGAACTGCCCCAGATGCTCCCAGAGCTTTCAAGTTGACATATATCAATCCATTACAGAAGTGGACATGGCAAGTGAAGGTGAGGGTATGGTGTTCAATGACAATAAGAAGTCATTTGATGACGAGGTTGCACCCGCCCTCTTCAAATATGCCATATTCACGGATAACATCACTGACTGTAAGTTCGTCTTTCCATGTGGCCTGTTGGGGGGGGGGGGGCATCATGTCAACAAATTTGTTATTTTCCAGCGCAGTGAGAAACGGTCGAGTAAAGTAGTTATCAATCTTTGATACCAATAACCTGTATTACTTCAGAAAAGTAATTGACACTTTCTTGCAGCTGTGATTGATAAAGTGTATGCCCTCTGGAGGCCCATCGTCTACACAGATGCGACAAGGAAGATCCTATCAAGGATGTCTTTTAACAGAAGTGCAGATCCTTCCCCCACTGGCTCTTCCTTACTCACCAAGGTACAGGGGACTAGGGAACATCTAGGGGGTCTGGAGAGATAGAAATAAATTGGTACAGGGAAAGGGACCTGTACGAGGGGGTCCGGAGATCTAGTGACTAGTTAGTTCCCTGGAGAATTGAAGTTATGTGTATTTGAATGGGGAGACTGCGTCATTATTCTGTTTGATATTATGGTTTTATATAATCTAGGACTCAAGTCTCAGGGGGGGGGGGGGTTTTGAAGGGAATGCAATCACACCTAATATAAATAAATTATCATCACGGAATCGTGAGATTCGAACAGATAATCAATTATACATTTTTGAATGACGGTATGTCTAGACTTTGGGAATTAATAATACAATCATTCAAAGACTTCGTCAGACTGCTAGGCCGGGGTGTTTTAAATATCAGCGGGCGAAAATTTGTCTGATATACCCCGCCCGCTATAAAAAGCATGGATGATTTTGCCGCTAAAACTTATAATCAATAAATCCTTGCTATATCAAGTATAAACCCCTCGAGGGTTTTATACTTGATATACCGATCCCTTTGGTCGGGTTTTATACCATATGTACCACCCTCCCTGCTTCGCAGGTCGGGCAGTATATGGTGTAGCGAATGACCCTAGCGTGTGACCCGCTACATAAACCCGCTACATATAAACCCGGGTTTATTGTTGATATCGAAGACACCTCACACTCTTCGCGGCCTTCGTTTGGGACGCTTCGCACGCCGGCAAGGGAGGGATAACTTCGTTACCAAGGTTTATTGATTATATATCTGCATCGAATGTAATTCTATGGAACAAAACTTGTGTCTATAGAGATTAGTACAGATATTAAGGGTACACCTGGCGTTTTTCATCATCGAGTGCCCAACCAAATGACTTCACCAGGGTTTAGGCCATACAAAATGGACCTCAAATATGCAATTTTAGCCCTAAAGTCGAATTCATATTTTTGCTACAGCCTATTTTCAAAGTGGCGTTTTTTCAATTTTTGTTGAAATTTTTAACCTCAGGACCACTTTTTTTGAGATAGAAACATTAAATTCTTGGAATTTGAAGAGAATATAAAGGTGAATAAGCCCAAAGAAGGATTTTTGAAATAGAGCTTATTTCTGGCCATGAGAACGGTTTACTTTTTTGCTTCTTTGACACGCTGGCTGAGAATGTTCCCATGCTTCATTAGAGATGAAAATCTGGAAATAGTTGCTCAAAACGATTATCTATGTGGCCCAAAAATTTTGGAACTTTCCCGCCAAAGATGTGGTATACAGAGCTTTTTTTGTGAAACCTGTCTTTTTGAAAAAGAGGGAAATTCCCTGTATCTCAAAAACGGATGATCGTAGAGACCTGGGACCAAGCTTAATCGATTCAGACGGTCCGATTTTGGGGGGGTCTTCTGAGAGACATTTTGCTCCTACTCCAACCGTTTTTGCTGTAATTGCGAAAAAGGTATCAGCAAGTAAGGGGGAAATCAGCCCGAAGCAGGCTACTGGAATAGAGTTGTTTCCCCTTTTCATAGAATTAGTTTTTTGCAATTACAGCAAAATCGGTTGGAGTAGGAGCAAAATGTCTCTCAGAAGACCCCCCCAAAATCGGACCTTCTGAATCGATTAAGCTTGGTCCCAGGTCTCTATGATCATCCGTTTTTGAGATACAGGGAATTTCCCTCTTTTTCAAAAAGACAGGTTTCACAAAAAAAGCTCTGTACACCACATCTTTGGCGGGAAAGTTCCAAAATTTTTGGGCCACATAGATAATCGTTTTGAGCAACTATTTCCAGATTTTCATCTCTAATGAAGTATGGGAACATTCTCAGCCAGCGTGTCAAAGAAGCAAAAAAGTAAACCGTTCTCATGGCCAGAAATAAGCTCTATTTCAAAAATCCTTCTTTGGGCTTATTCACCTTTATATTCTCTTCAAATTCCAAGAATTTAATGTTTCTATCTCAAAAAAAGTGGTCCTGAGGTTAAAAATTTCAACAAAAATTGAAAAAACGCCACTTTGAAAATAGGCTGTAGCAAAAATATGAATTCGACTTTAGGGCTAAAATTGCATATTTGAGGTCCATTTTGTATGGCCTAAACCCTGGTGAAGTCATTTTGTTGGGCACTCGATGATGAAAAACGCCAGGTGTACCCTTAATGTTATACTACCATATTCCAATCACCAACATACGTGTGTTACTAACTAGTATACTTACCTGCACGGCACAATACTGTTATTTCATTAGGATCCCGCGCTGTCATCCATACGACTATTTAGAGTGACCCTCTCGCCTCACCGGGCATTGTAAAGAGGCCGGCCTCTCTGTGTTACATTTTAGAATTCTTCTGTATCTCCCCCTGCAGTACTACTATCATATGTACTTTTAGAATATATATTTTAGTAGTACATACCCAAAACTAGCACCTTTAAACTCGGTTATGTCATACTTGCGGGTGTTATAATATGTCTAGGGTGCAATCTTCAGCTTGATAGACTTTTTGATATCTGATATCTGATAGACTTTTTGATATCTGTATAACATGAATTCATCTTTTTTTTCTTCGAAGAATCATCTTAGTTGGTTGTAATAATGGTGCATAGCTTAATCTCGTTAAAGATAAGCAACTCAAAAGCTAAGAAACTTCCTCGTTGGGATGTCTCTGAATTCTTTGATTCACATTTTAAAAGTTTCATTTAAAAAAGGTTCATACGATATCGTTTCTCTAAATCGACAGTATTTAAAAGAGCAATTACTGTTATAGCTCAAGCTGCAGCCCATACCATTTCGATGAATTGTGTAATACCCCACCGTGCCTATTTTATAGTTTATATTGGTAGAACTTTCAAGAAATCTTCTGTTTGTTATCGGTAGAACTCATAATATAATAATGGATGGTCCCGCCACGGTGGTGCCTTATTCTGCGTGAGGTAGCCTATATAACAGTTGTTATATGTTCTAACCCTCCTTTACGGGCGCGGGAAACAGGGCCGCGAGCAAGGCAATATAATACAGCAGGTGTGGTTCCTTTTTCACGGTTGAGGGGTGATCGTTGTTAGAAACCTTGTGTGTCATGTATTCTGCCGCTCAGGTCAGTAGCAGATGGTGGGCAGCTGTTGAGTGTGCGGATCATTATTAGAACTATTATATGCGTGAAGATCATTCTTTGAAGGACATAATGGCAAAAGTAATATTTGGCCTCTGATAATTATATTTTACTTTTATCAAAGTGTTATATATTGGTGGTGCAACATGGTGTGATAGTGATTAAATATCTCTGAGGAGCAATGTATGCTATTTATAACCGGTATCATATCGGCTGTAATACACTATATATATCCATTGTTTGAAAACGGGGTTGTAGAAATAATCACCATGCGTGTAACATGTTGCATATAACTGTAATACAGTTACTGTATTCATATATATACCTACAGTCGGACCCCGATTTAACGGCCCCCAATTTAACGGCACCCCGATTTAACGGCAGGATAATCTTCCCCCGATATAGGAAATTAACAGTATTTGACCCCGATTTAGCGGACACCCCGATTTAACTGCTAACGGACAAAACCTTTTCCCCCGAGAGTGCCGTTAAATCGGGGTCCGACTGTATATAACATAAAAATATATATTTAACGAGAAAGAGAGGCCTGCTTCCCCAGAATTGGTTCCCTCAACTTTGACTATATATATTTATATATATATATATATATATATATATATATATATTATATATTTAGCTATCACATGTGGGTTTGTAACTATAGATCACGTGTTTATAGGGCGTTAATGCAAAATATACAGAGGAGTCAACGCGTTACCATTACTTGTTATACTACAATATAATATACTAAGCCTCACAAAAGTTTCATAAATTTGTGAACCTGCACACGATCACCCTCTCTCTCTCTCTCTCGATATCAGTCTCCACCTATAGTTTGACACGTGCGGGATCGCACTTCAGCCCACTTGACGAACATGCTATAATGCTTTCAATCTTCATCACAATTATCCTTTCTTGGTAAAGCAACCAGAGATGCGATACCTGCAAGAACCCTCGTCCCACACACAACATCTATCATCGTGTTCCTTGTTATGTTCTAACCCTCCCTTTACATTGTTTCGGGGCGCCCGAAACACAGTCTAGCCAGGCAACGTGTTCCAAGCATTTAGCTTGATCATTATTTTATGTAGTTAATCCGTTTCCTATAAATCATGGAAAATCATTAGGCTACAGATTATACCTTTACAGATTTTGCTGGTAGAGAAATTGAAGGCAGAACTAACTTAGTTAATATATAGAATCTTGAATATTCCTACAGGAATATTCCTACAGGCATGCTTTGAACAGGTTCAAAGATTGCCTACTTAGGGGGGTTTATATCTTGTCTCCTGGGAAGTATCGCCTGATTCGTAAAAGTTGGCAGGTCGGTAGAACTTCGAAAGAATTTAGGGCAGGTCAATTTAGGGCAGGTCTGAATTTAGGGCGGGTCTGAATTTAGGGCAGGTCTGAATTTAGGGCAGGTCAATTTAGGGCAGGTCTGGGCAGGTCGGTAGAACTTCGACAGAATTTAGGGCAGCTCTGAATTTAGGGCAGCTCTGAATTTAGGGCGGGTCTGAATTTAGGGCAGGTCTGAATTTAGGGCAGGTCGGAATTTAGGGCAGGTCAATTTAATATTATTTACTTGTTACAATAGTTATGGAGAGATATTAGAAGATAAGAATTTGGGTCAATGTTTTAGATGAGTAGGAATAGCGAGAAGCCACGTACAGGGGATTGTGCGACGTGCCGAGAGGAGAAGCTGCCACGTCAGCCTAGGCTGAACTATCGGTTAAATGTAAATTTATGCCGTTATTAACGAAAAATTGGAGAAAAATCGAAAATTCTCTCCTCTCATATCTCGCTCCCTGGTCACCTCTTTCTCAGACCTGCCCTAAATTGACCTGCCCTAAATTCTGTCGAAGTTCTACCGACCTGCCTAAAAGTTGATTGTAGGTAGAGAAGTCGTGACTGCTGCAGTGATCTTATAGATCGATAGAACTGAGTTTATCCTATTTTGTATTGTTAACAACATTTTATATGGTTCCTGGCTTTGAGTGAGTATCATCAGATCAGCATAACATCTGTTCTCCCTATACCGGCCTCTCTATCAGTCTCTGTCTATCTATCTGTAGTCCATCAGTCTCCGTGGCGTATTGGTCTATTTCTCCCTCTCTCTCTCTCTCTTACCCCATCTCTCTCTCGATCATCATCTATTTGAAATGTATCATCTTTCTATGCGAATCAATTTCCCGTTTCCATGCCATCCACATATTTTACTGTTGTTTCTTAGCCCTTAGGTGGACTTATATGTGTAGCTTATCATGTCTCATCATTTTTTAGTTTTTCCACTGCTTTCTGGCCCCTCTCTCTCTCTCTCTCTCTCTCTCTCTCTCTCTCTCTCGATCTTTATTCCAGAGAGACTCTCTCTCCCTGTCTCTCTCCCTGTCCCAGTCGTCCCTCTCTCATACAGGTCTACTGCACCTCATCGCCTGGTCATGATGCATCGATGATCCGATTTTTCGTGCGTCGGCAGATTAATAGCAACGTTGTAGAAGAGGGTGAGAGAAAGAGAGATAGGGAGAGAGAGTGAGAAAGATAGGCCAGAGAAAAGAATGGATTGTGCACCTAAATTGTATTACAATTGCTCCCCATTTTTTTCAGGTGACCTTTATCTCAATCACAATGTCACAATTTTTCCCCCTGATTTGTTTATTCGTGGCTGCAAGGCCCCTACGATTTTTCAATTTCATCAAACGATCTCCATGGTCTATCGGTATTATGTAAATGATATAGTCTATGACATAACTATGTAACGTATCTTAATGAACACATTTATTGTATTATATGCACCTAACACCCCTAAATTGTGCACACACTTATGTGTGAATGGTATAATATGAGTAGACCCCTTTTGTAGTTCTTGTTTTCGTCCTTTGTCCTACAACTCTGTCCGGTAAATTGTTCATGATGTTAGACGCTGCAATGGTTAGTTTTCAAATGTTTTCAATACTCATCATAATCTCTCTACTTATTATGAGCTAGTGTCTCTCAATCGTTTCAACTATCTTCCTTTTTCGTTTGATCAGTGCATCAACGATCAACATACTACACAGACGTTGACAATATCACTCAGAACCGTTAACTTATACTAACCTATCCCAATTCATGGTCAAATTTCATCTACGATTCTCCTGTGTACACGAGTTGGTTACGAAATCACCCCCGTTTTTATATTGCATGAGCTTTTGCGGGGGGGGGGGGGGGGGGGTGGTCAATTTCATTACCAAATACACGAGGCCTCTAGGCTCTACCATAACAAACATGGTATAGTGAACTATAATACAGGGAGTGACAAATGTTAGCACGGGGATGATCCAAAAAAAAAAAACTATAATACTTCGTGAACTATAATACTTCGTGATTGAAGCAAATAGGGTCAGACAATTGCCTGACAGGGTTCACATGATGAGGTGGGGGGGGGGGGGGTGACGGATATATAAGGAACATGTTCGTGTTTTGATAATGCTAGCTCTTCTGGTATGTTTCATCTGTACTGGATTTAATTAGTTCATGCTATATTTACCTAGCTTGACTTGGTTCATGCTGGCACTAGCGGTGGCAACATAATATATGTTCTGTCGACTACATAATTAATTATGAGGGTGCACCTTGCTTTTCCGAACCCTCGCATTTTTATGAAATAAAATGCGGTGTGACCTGGTTGTTAGTTGCTACAAATATTATATTGGCAATACCAATTCCTAGCTCTTTCTCTCTCCGTACTATAGAATTATGAATTTCTGTCGGAATGTTCTAAAAGTAAAATTTAAAAGGCACCCATACAAAGATTGATTCGAGGTAGCTTTTAGTAAGCGCTTCAAAAGCTTTCAACAACGACCAACGTACATATGTTTCGAATATTTTTAGTTGACACGTACAATACGGCGTCGCTATATTTCCTCTCAATATGAGAGTATATTTGAAATATAGCACATGCACATGACGATGTTTGGTCGACTCTTTGATACATATCTATCGTTGTTCAATTTCAAAACCCCAAAATCTCTCCACCGATGTTTATTACCACTGTTTTGGTATAGAATCTGAGATGCAGGGTCTGATAACAGTGAAATGCTCTAACAGTTCATCCCAGTTTTACCTATATACTATGTAGTTTGAAGGTAGCGCTTAGCTCCATGTATTATACCTATCTTAGTTTGTATGAATAAATACAGGTTGGCAATTGAAAGTTCACCCCTCTCTTTCTCTCTCTCTCTCTCTCTCTCTCTCTCTCTCTCTCTCTCTCTCTCTCTCTCTCTCTCTCTCTCTCTCTCTCTCTCTCCCTATATATTATCCTAATCACTAGATATATTACTGTTGGTGGTTGCCCTAATTGTGCCTCAATGAGCCCAACATATGGTACCTTGCACACACGTCCTCTCTCCATGCCTGCGCCCCATGCAGCACACTCGTTGTCGTCCCAAATCACGGTCATTCCTGACACAATTAAATTGGGTGACCTAGAGATCCAAGATGAAAAGAAAAGTAAGAAGTAATTAGATACAAGGATAGCCGTTTTTTGGTTATACGGTTAAAACGGTTCAGAGACGGTTATTGAGCTCATTTCCCCCGAGGATTCGGTAGAAAGTACCCACGTTTATAGGCTAGAAAAACAGGTTAAAACAAACCCGGAAATGAATTTCTTGCCCCAAACTCAGGGGTGTTTCTGTGGACCATTTGGAACACATCGATGAAGGAATTGGCTGGCTCCTTTCTCTCTCTCTCTCTCTCTCTCTCTCTCTCTCTCCTCTCTCTCTCTCTCTCTCTCTCTCTTTTATACCCAGAAAACTATCTTTAGATCTGATCAGAGAGAGAGAGAGAGAGAGAGAGAGAGAGAGAGAGAGAGAGAGAGAGAGAGAGAGAGAGAGAGAGAGAGAGAGAGAGAGAGAGAGAGAGAGAGAGAGAGAGTGATCAGAGAGAGAGAGATCAAAGAGAAGAACACCAGAATCCGGTACAGTATTGCTACATAAACGATCATTTAGTTCGTTATACCCCGGATTGGTCTAATTTCTAATTAGGAGTGCTGAAATAAACGCAACTATCACAACCTTCTTGTGCGTGTGATAAAATTGAGATACTTTTTTCGCAACCCGTTAAATCTTTTTTTAAATATATAATGAGGGGAGTAATTGGATTCGCACCTTACTGAAACCTTACTGAAACCATTATCTTCATTACTCATGATATTAAAATAAGAAAACTGGGGCGATCGAACCGATCTTGAAAAAAATACCTCTCTTTTTCTCACCTCTCTCTCTCTCTCTCTCTCTCTCTTTCTAACAAGATGTTTTATAGTGTTATCTTGCTATCACTATTATATTATAGTGAGCTTGAAAATGACTATACATGATGACTTGGAATATAACTTTCTCTCTGTACTACACCAAGGTGCATTGCATATTTTATTAATTAACTTTATTACTGTAGGTTCATTTTTCATTTTTGTAGTTCAAGCCACTCATCTATTACTCCATCGCTAGTTGAGATGCCTGACACTGTGACCAGGACAAATAAAAAGTAATGTATGAACAATTCAAATCGCTAGGCCTATCTCGAAAACTGCATGACTGCTGGCTCTCAGACCGAAGGCCCGGTGTGAGTGCACTGAGCGAGGCTAAAGACAGCCTGCGTAGCATGACAAAGTAAATTTGGACTTTTCGGTACAGCAAATCATCTTCAGATAGATTGGTTTAGTACGTTGAGGAGCTAAAAATCGTGAAATTTGTTTGTTTTTAAGGACATTAAATCGGCTTTTCCCTCTTACTCTCGATTTTTGAACCAAACCAGAAACAATACCCAAGTAAAAAACGGATACCCCAAAAATATTAAATGAAAAAAAATGGTTTAAAGGAAATTTTAAATTTTGAAAAGGGTCAAAAAGGAAAGAAGGGGAAGAGGTGGAATAGATAAGGAGAGAGGGGGAGAGGGAGAGAGAGGAGAGAGAAGAGGAGAGAGAGAGAGAGAGAGAGAGGGGAAAAAAAAGGGGGGGTCCCGCCTCGGCCCCCGGTTGGTCTTAATCGTATATTAAAAGGGCAGGTTTTCACAAAAAAAAAAGAGAGATAGAGAAGGATAGATAAAGGGAGATGAAGGTGCTCTCTGGGGGACCGTGGTACACTGGTGCTCACTGCAGCCCATGATCATCATCTTAATTTGCCCCCTCATGGTAATTATCTTCTTCTTGACCTAGTCTGAAGATCTATTGGTCCCTGACGGAGAACAAAGTTCAAGAGCTTTGAGAGTCCTACATACTATCTTTACCGTCATATTTAATTCCATGTTTACTAGTTTATACAACTAAATGGTTGACCTTCCTTTTGTTTTTACTGTCGCTGTATTGGTATGCCCTACGATGGCAGTATGGACCATACTATATGGTCAACATACAAACACAGTTTAGGCGCCGTAGGCCGTAGGGATACCTGCTGCACCATTGATTCACAGCTTGACCCCTTTGTTCTGTTTAGAAAGAAAATTTACATAAAAACGGTGGGGAGAAAAAGAAGAGGGGGGAGAAAGAGAAAAAGAAAAGAGGGAGAAAAGGAGGGGTTTAGAGAAAGGTAAGAGGGGAGAGGAGAGGGGGGGAGAGCGGGGGGGGGGGCCGCCTGGGGGGGAAAAGGTAAAAAAGGGGGGGCCCTGCTTTTCAAGGGGGAAAAATGTTAATTTGTTTTACCCCAAAACCATTTTCCCCCCTTTCCCCCCTGTTATTAAACGTGCGTGTGACCTGTATGTGCTATTTCCCAATTATATGGTAGTTTTTTGGGCCATTTTTAAAAACCCATATTAGGGGCATCAAATCCCATGCCCGGACCAAAATTAAACAATGGCAAAACTTGTTAACCGGGAGCGCCCGCCCCCCTTCTTTGAATGGGGAGGAAGAAAATTTCCCCGTGGGTTACTATTTAACCTATCATTTTTAGGGCCAAACCAAAAAACGGGGTCCCCTCCCTACATTGTTGAAAAAATATGTCAATTTCCCCCCCCCGGCCCCCCCCATTTTCCCCTTTTCCCCCTTCCCCTTTCCTCCCCCTCTCCCCCCCCTCTCCCCTCTCTTTTGCAATTGAAAAACAAAATTTTCCTTTTTTGTGACCAGGTTTTTGAGGATGGGGGGGGGTTGGGGGGGGTGGAGTTGTGGGGGCCCCCCCCCGGGGTTGGGGGGGGGGGCGGGGGGGAGCGCCGGGCGGGGGCGGGGGGGGAAGGGGGAGGGAAAACAGAGGAGGAGAGCGAGGAGGGAGGGGGCCCCCTTTAAGGGGAACGCAAAAATTTGGGGAGACGGTTCACTATAAAGAAACACGGCCCCCCCTTTTTGGCACCACCAATCCCGGGAGAAAAGAGAGGGGGAATCAGGAACGGGTAAGATCTGGGGGGTGGGTGGGGGGGGGGGGGGGTGGTTTCGGGGGGGGGTTTTAGGAGAGAAATGAGAACAGGGGAAAACAGAGAGAGAGAGAAATAATCTATTGAATTCTGAACACTTTGGTGCCCTTAATTTTGTCTCTACTCCTTTCCTAACGGTTGTTACGCTTTTGGCTCCAGGCAACAAAAAAGGGCGTGGCCCGGAATTGACCTCCCCCAACGGGTAGAGCTTAGAACTTTTTTTTGGTGGCTTAGGAGGTCCCTGGCTAACATTTAGTGAAGGAATTAGCTTGCCCCCCAAAAAATATGAGATTATGGCAAGAACTGTTAACAGCGAAAAAGAAAATCAAAAGTAGGTACTTATTTGGTATTTATACTGTTTCATATCTGATCTGTCTGGCGCCGCCGACCCCAACTGAGCGCACTGTCAAATCAAATTGGGGTATGGCGCCGCCATACAGTATCTGACAGGCAGTGCCACTATTATCTATTTACAATGTACAGGGTGTCCCATATATTCTCCGGGTCGGTTGGCGAGCTGTCACGCAAAAACGGTGATAGTTGTGTGAAAACAAACTGCGGGAGTGTGCTGGATTAATTCCTTCCTAACTGATGGCTTTGTTTTAAAATTAAATTTCAAAAGTTCATTTTTCATGAATGAACATTGCTGCCGTTCATTCATGAATTCTGAAATATTGTTTACCTTGAGTAAGTAACTTTTCTTTGGCTCGCAATTATCTTTCCATTGAGCACCATAAAACTCAAATTGAAGCACCAGGTCACATGACAGTTGAGAAAATGAACATGCATGATTTTGGCTCTTTTTGCGACTTTCAATCGGCTGTATCACCGCTACCTTACATTCAATCTTACCCCCGACAGACAGAAGACGATCTGGTGGTGATTCCGAAAGGATGATCCGGCACTATGCTGTCTCGCCTGTTCGGCGAGACTTGGCTGTGTGACTGTTTACAGTCCCAGATGAGTGGTCCAAACCAAACCAAACCAAACCAGGTCACATGACAGTTGAGAAAATGAACATGCATGATTTTGGCTCTTTTTGCGACTTTCAATCGGCTGTATCACCGCTACCTTACATTCAATCTTTTTGAAACTTTGGGTGAACATTGGATAAGCAAAGATCTTTGCTCACAAGAAAAATCAAGGTCAAAACTCAAAGTTCATTTTTAAGTTTTGGTAGTTCATTCCACTCATTCAGGAACCAACAACCCTAAAGTGATGGAAAAGTGTTGGATTTTGTTTGGCCAATGTCCTGCAATGACAGAGAGGTGTAGTTACGTGTTTCCGGGCTAGTTAGTGGGTGTCCATGTGATCTTGGTGATACCTGACACCTTCACTGAGCAATAATCAAGGGATTTTCTCGAATTCAAGCATGTGATTCGGGTCTACTGCGATTGGTATCGTGCAGCAATCTTGAGAGATCACATAGCACCTCAAAAATGATGATAAGTTCAATAAATTGAGTTGATTTATGATCAATAAGATTAAAACCGATGCCACATTGAACTCAACGACCATTTTCGATCATAAATCAACTCATTTCATTGAACTAACCATCATTTTCGAGGGGCTATGAGATCTCTTAACATTGCTGCACGATACCAATCGCAGAAAACCCAAATCACATGCTTGAATTCGTGAAAATCCCTTGATTATTGCTCAGTGAAGGTGTCAGGTATCACCAAGATCACATGGACACCCACTAACTAGCCCGGAAACACGTTACTACACCTCTCTGTCATTGCAGGACATTGGCCAAACAAAATCCAACACTTTTCCATCACTTTAGGGTTGTTGGTTCCTGAATGAGTGGAATGAACTACCAAAACTTAAAAATGAACTTTGAGTTTTGACCTTGATTTTTCTTGTGAGCAAAGATCTTTGCTTATCCAATGTTCACCCAAAGTTTCAAAAAGATTGAATGTAAGGTAGCGGTGATACAGCCGATTGAAAGTCGCAAAAAGAGCCAAAATCATGCATGTTCATTTTCTCAACTGTCATGTGACCTGGTTTGGTTTGGTTTGGTTTGGACCACTCATCTGGGACTGTAAACAGTCACACAGCCAAGTCTCGCCGAACAGGCGAGACAGCATAGTGCCGGATCATCCTTTCGGAATCACCACCAGATCGTCTTCTGTCTGTCGGGGGTCTGTCATTGGTGAAAGAATATGAAATCATACTTCTAGATCGTAAAACTTAATTCTTCTCAGTAACTTTAGCTATACTAGGGCTCATTCGCAAGCTAGATATAATAATGGTGGTGTAGATGAAAATTCTTATTTTTCAGTCCGAATTCTAAAATAATTTAAGCAAGAAACAATGGAAAAATACCAATAAATTTTCTTGGGGTAACTGTAGCACAAGATCATTTGATCTAATATGACTCTGGTGATTTCGTATCAATAATAATAATAAGGTATGCAATGAATGGAAATATAAAACTTTAACAAATTATGAATGAACGGATTTGGAATGATAACAGTGAATCAGTGAATTGATTGTGATCATCTTGAAACTAGAAACGAATGAGCGAGTATTGGTGAGTGGAAGGTTCATGAAATAAATTGGACCAGGGCTTTCTAGATGTATCTAATTTTAAAAACAACAAACATTACGGACTGACAAACTTACAGCATTTTGATGGGTGATTGGTACCGTGATGTTGTTGGTGATGAGATGAGACTGAGAGGTATGTTTCCAGCAGAGATATATAAAAGATAAACGAGAACGATCAAACACAAAAAGGGGTTGGACAGAATGTAGCACCACTAGAATGTTCTAGAAGACAAGTCGGGCGGGAAAGCTAAGAACATTTGTTAATTGTTACACGCGATAAGCGACTTAGTGCACCAAAACACAAGGATTGTCTCTGTAGTATGCAGTATATGAATGCCCGCTATATTGGGAGAGGTGGGTGGGGGAGGGCGGGTGGGGTTGTGGGGCGGTGGGTAATATTAGACCAAAATGTAGCTCGACAGTGGGGGGTACAAAAAGATAAGAAGTGATACTGAGTGTGAGAAGGGAAAAAGGGGGGGGGTGAAGAGATGAGACAAAAATGAAGACACGAAAGCAAGAAAACATAAACACAAAACACACGGATTTGAGAGAGGGCAAGTGATAAATGAACGAGATTGGGATCGGGAGGTGCTCACGTGACTTAGAATGCTGGCACCCAATTGGCTGATCATAGTGAAAGTGAAAGTGAAAGTGACCATAAATGCAGCAATTTGATTGGCTGCACTGACAAAACTGTGTGTGATGAGAGCGAGAGGAGAGAGGAGAGAAGACGAGAGAGACGAGAAGAGAGAGCCTCGAGAGAGAGAGATGAGAGAGGATGGAGAGCGAGAGAGAGGAGAGGAAGAGAGAGAGCCGAGAGAGAGAGAGAGAGACGAGCTTTTTCTTTTTTTTTTTTTTGGAGAGAGAGAGAGAGAGAGATACTAAGAAGCAAAGCGAGTGTTTAAACACAATCTAAGAATGGGTGGGTACGAAAAGATAAGATATTAGACCAAAATGTAGCTCGACAGTGGGGGGTACAAAAAGATAAGAAGTGATACTGAGTGTGAGAAGGGAAAAAGGGGGGGGGGGTGAAGGAGATGAAACAAAAAATGAAGACACGAAAGCAAGAAACATAAACACAAAACACACGGATTTGAGATGAGGGCAAGTGATAAATGAACGAGATTGGGATCGGGAGGTGCTCACGTGACTTAGAATGCTGGCACCCAATTGGCTGATCATAGTGAAAGTGAAAGTGACCATAAATGCAGCAATTTGATTGGCTGCACTGACAAAACTTGTGTGTGTGAGAGAGAGAGAGAGAGAGAGAGAGAGAGAGAGAGAGAGAGAGAGAGAGAGAGAGAGAGAGAGAGATACTAAGAAGCAAAGCGAGTGTTAAACACAATCTAAGAATGGGTGGGTACGAAAAGATAAGATATTAGACCAAAATGTAGCTCGACAGTGGGGGGTACAAAAAGATAAGAAGTGATACTGAGTGTGAGAAGGGAAAAAGGGGGGGGGGGTGAAGAGATGAAACAAAAATGAAGACACGAAAGCAAGAAAACATAAACACAAAACACACGGATTTCCATGTGACCTGGTGCTTCAATTTGAGTTTTATGGTGCTCAATGGAAAGATAATTGCGAGCCAAAGAAAAGTTACTTACTCAAGGTAAACAATATTTCAGAATTCATGAATGAACGGCAGCAATGTTCATTCATGAAAAATGAACTTTTGAAATTTAATTTTAAAACAAAGCCATCAGTTAGGAAGGAATTAATCCAGCACACTCCCGCAGTTTGTTTTCACACAACTATCACCGTTTTTGCGTGACAGCTCGCCAACCGACCCGGAGAATATATGGGACACCCTGTATATAGGGTGATTGAGACAGATTATACCCAGAATAGTTAGATTGTTATTTAGAGCAAAAACTAATTGAAATTAGTTCGCCAGAAAGGTGGCCCATTTTGAACTTACTCCTTCATTTCCGTCACCTTTGAGTTGAGTCTTCAAAGACATTGAGGTATCCGTAAACTTTTCCGCCTTCAACTCAAAGGTGACGGAAATGAAGGAGTAAGTTCAAAATGGGCCACCTTTCTGGCGAACTAATTTCAATTAGTTTTTGCTCTAAATTTGTACTCTTTTTTTGGTCGTTTGAGGTCATTTATGACCTCAAACAACTAAGATAATTGTCAACTAAAGTGTTCAAATGTAATTCAAATGTATCCTGGGTTGTGGAAAACTGATTTGACATAATTTTCAAAATTCGACGTCGTTTTGACGTCGTGACGTCACATGTGACGGCCAATGAAGCACTAAACGTGTGAAAAGTTTTTAAGGCCATGGTAGTCAAGAACTGAAGTTATTGCACGAAATGTGAGTTTTTTCGTGGATTTTCACATCAAATTTTTGAGTTCCGACGCGTTTTAAGGTCTAAAAATGACAAGTTAGAGAAATTCGCTATATAGTATCTGAAAGTTCAGACAATTTGCCACTAACGATTTTCCGTCAAATCAGGAATCAGAATACGTCTTGAGGGTGTTAGAGGCGTTTGAAAATATTTGGTCTGAGATTTTTAAATGACGTCACTTTATGACGTCACTACAGTCGTCATAGTGGACATTTTCACTTGAAACCTTAACTAATGCATGCCCCGAACGATTTCCTAACGGATAAAACTTGGTTCAAGTCTCTAGCTAGTATGGTTCGGGCTACAAGTGTTACACAGTGAAGCGTCTATATATATCTATATATATACACCTATCGCCACACTGAATTTTCTGTTTTGGGGGTGGTGTCATAACTTGCGACCGGACTGGGCTAGCTACTTCAAATTTTTACCGTCAGTAGAGGTCTATGTGAAGCTTCTTAGTACCGAATTTCAGCCTCCTAGCTCATCTGGTTCCGGAGTTAGGAGGGGTCGAAAAGTGCCAAACAGGGCTTTAAAAACCTTCCAGGTTATATTTAGTTTTCCAAGGGGCCCATTTTAAAAAAATTTTTGGGGATCCCATTTATTGAAACTTTGCCGCCCCCCGAAAGTGGAAAAAGAGAAAGAAATGAGTTTTCCTCGGGAATTAGCATTTTGGGGAAAAACCCCAAATTTTTTAGGGGGCCCTATCCAGGCCCGCCAAAAGGGAAAAAACGCCGGTTAAAAATTAACAAGGGCTCTCGGGTTTTTTAGTTTAAAACCCAAATGAAAGGCCTTTAGGGGGAAACTCCCCCACCCCCCCCCTCGCCAACCCTAAAAAAAAACGCAAAACACCCCAAATAATGAAATTTCCTCCCCCTGGCACCCGTTTGCGTTGGGCACCCTTCTTTAGGGGGCCAATCTCAAAACCGGGAAAAGAATTCAAAAATCGCGGGGGTTAAGAAGGCGTCAATTTTTTTTTATTTACATTTCCACCTTCCTCTCCCCCAAAAACCCAAACCCCCAACCCCCAAAAAATTTCCCCAAAAAATTAAATTCCCACTCCCTCTCTGTTAACCCCCCTTGTTAATTCCCCCTTCCCCCCATTTATACCGCCGCTCCCTTCCCCCCCTTTCACCCCCCTAAAACATCCCAAACCCAAAAATAAACCCTCCAAAAAATTTTTTTTGTTATTTCCATCTTCAGCTTCCAAACCTCCCTTTTATTTCCATCTCCAGTTTTCCCTACCCTTCCATTCCCCCCCTTTTTATTTCCCCCCCTCCTCCCATTTTTTTCCCATCCTCCTCCTCCCTACCTTTCCCCCAGTCCACCCACCCCCCTTTCCCATTTTACCCTACCTCCCCATTTACTCCATTTTCCCCACCCTTTCCCCTCCCCCCATTTAAAACTCCATTTTCCAGTTTCCCCCTCCCCTTTCCCCTTTACTCCATCCCTGCCCCCCATTTGGGCCCCACTCTCAGTTACCCTACCTCCCCCTTTTTACTCCATCTTTTCCCTAAATTCCCCCCTTTTACCCCCATTCTCATTTTCCCCTTTTTAACTCCCTTTTCCCTCCATCTCCCCAGCTTCCCTACCCCCCCTTTTAAACCCCCCCATTCCCCTAACCTCCCTTTTTTGCTTCCCTCTCTCGTTCCCCTACCCCCCCATTTACCCCATCCCAGCTTCCCCTACCCCCCCTTTATTTCCATCCCCCCCAAGCTTCCCTACCCCCCATTACTCCATCCCCCCAGCTTCCCTACCTCCCTTTACTCCCTCCCCTCGCATTTCCCTCCCTCCCATTTATTTCCATCTCCAGTTTTCCCTACCTCCCATTTATTCATTCTCAGTTTCCTACCCCCCCCCTTTACCCCCCCAAAAACCCCAAAAACCCCTTTTACTCCCTTTAAAACCCTTCCCTACCTCCCCTTTTACTCCTTCCCCTCAGTTTCCCCCTACCCCCCCAATTTATCCATCTCTCACCCAAACCCTCCCTCCCTTTATTTACTCCCAGTTTCCCTTTCCCAAACCCCCCCTTTACCCACCCTCTCAGTTTTAAACCCCCTACCCCCCCCTTTTCCCTCCCCCGTTTACCTTCCCTACCTCCCTTTTACTTATCTTCAGTTTCCCTACCTCCCATTTATCCATTTTCTCACCCTTTCCCTCCCTTTACTTCATCTCTCATTCCCTACCCCCCTTTTTTCACTCATCTCCCCGGTTCCCCTCCCTCCCTTTTTAATTTCCATCTTTAAACCTTCCCTACCTCCCCCCTTTTATTTCCCCCACCCTCTCGTTTTCCCTTCCCCCTCATTTACTCCATCTTCAGCTTCCCTACCCCCCCTTTTTATTTTTCCATCTCTCGGGTTTTCCTTACCCCCCATAAAAACCCCTCTCAGCTTCCCTACCTCCCTTTTAACTCCCCATCTCCCCAGCCCCCTTTCCCCCTTTCCCATTTACTCCACCCCTCTAAAACCCTACCCAATCCCCTCCCATTTTTACTCCTCTCTCAGTTTCCCCAAACCCCCCCATTTACTCCTTTCCTCCCCTTTCCTTTTCCCTTTCCCATTTCCCTCCTTTCTCTCTTTTATCCAAAACCCAATTCCTCCCCCCCTGAGAGAGGGAGTAAAGGGGAAAGGGGTTTTGGGAAGCTGAGAGAGGGGGGTAAATGGATTTGGGAAAACTGAGAGATGGGAAAATTGGGGGTAGGTGCTGGGGTTGGGTAAATGGCGGGTAGGGAACTGGGGGGTTTGGATTTAAAGGGGGGGTGGAAAGCTGAGAGAGGGGGGTAAATTTGGGAGGTAAAAAAGCTGAAAAGAGGGAGTAAAGGGGCGGGTAGGGAAGCTGAGGGATGGAGAAATGGGGGGTAGGGAAGTGAGAAAAAGTTAAATGGGGGGTAAGTAAGCTGAGAGAGGGGGAAATGGGAGGGTAGGGTCCTAAATATGGAGTAAATGGGAGGTAGGGTAGCTGAGAAAGGGAAGAAAATGAAGGGGGGTAGCTGAGAGATGGAGAAAATGAGAGGTAGGGAATTTTAAAAATTTGGAGTTGGGAGGTAGGGTAGCTGAAGATGGGTAATGGGAGGTAGGGAACCCCTTAAGAGTGGATAAAATGGGAGGTGGGGTTTAGCTGGGGAGGGAAAATTTGGGAGGTGGGGAAAGCTGAGAGATGGAGTAAATGGAGGGGGTAGGGAAGCTGAAGATGGGTAAATGGGGGTGGGGTAAGCTGCGAGATGGAGAAAATGGGAGGTGGGGTATCTGAGAGATGGGAAATGGCAGGTGGGGAAAGCGAATTTTGGATTTTTAAAGGGGCGGGGGTAAGCTGGGAGTGGAAAAAGGGGAGGAAAGGGAAAGCTGAGAGATGGAGAAAATGGGGGGTTGGGTACTGAGGGGTTTGGAGTAAATGGGGTAGGGTAGCTGGGGAAGGGAGTAATGGGGAGTGGGGTTAAGCGGGGAAGGGGACAGATTGGGGGTAGGGTCCCCTGAAAAGATGGAGGTTGATGAGGGCTAGGGAACCCTAGGATGGAAACGATTTTTTGGAAAGGGTTTTTCCCTCCCCCCAATCGTTCCCATTTTTTTTCTATCCCTTCCCAATAGGAAGCTAAAGGAGATGGAGTAGATGGGGATAGGGTACTGGAGATGGACTAATAAGGGGTAGGGTAGCGGGAAGAAAAATTGGAGTAATGAGGGGTAGGGAAAGTAAAAGGATGGAGTGATGAGGGTTATGGTAGCTGAGAAAATCGAGTTGATGAGTGGGTGGGATAGCCCAAGATGGATAGATCAGATCAAAAAAATTTATTTTGGAAAATTCCCCCCGCCCCCCCCAAACCCCCCTTCTCTCTACTCCTCGATGTTTCCCCCCCAGGTTCGCAGCTGTGTGTGAGAGTTGAACGGGAGCGCGTCAAAAAAGGCCCCGCCCTGCAACACGACATGAAAACAGACATGGGGAGATGCAAATTTTCCCTTTATTTTGAATTTTTGGGGGGTTGCAAAATTTTTGTTTTAAGGTGGGAAGAGTAAAAGGGCCCCGGGTTCCGTGGAAAACAAATTTAAAAAAACTGTACGCCCCCTTTAGAGGGCGTTTTTTCCCCTATCTTGCCCGGGTTTCCCTTTAAATTTGGGCCCAAAAGATTTGGGGTGCCCAAAAACTGCTGAATCGGTCCCGCGAGGGAAAAGGGGCATTTTTTTGGGTGAAACTCCCTTCCGTTTTTCACGGGACTTGAACAGGTGACCCCCAAATTCGCCCTCCCCTATTCATTATCCTTAATTGTGTATTAAATCAAAAATGCCCTTGAGCAGCATGCTTTTTAAATTTGAACCTTGACTTTTTTTGGTTTCTCGAAAAGCGCCTCGCGACTCAAACACGACAGGGCATTTTCACCCCCTGATTTTTAAATTTGGGGAAAGAGAAATCAAACAAATGAATATATAGAGGCCCGGGGTTCAGGGACCCCCGCCCCCCCACCCTCCTTTTATTTCATAACTCAAATCTTATACGTAGCGTGGTAGGGCTGGTGAAGATAGAGATCAACCCCTAAAAAGCTAATTATAGCGGCAGAGTGGTTGATGGTGGACAATTAAGAATTATGTTTGCTAGCAAGTCTTTATAGCGTGCTGCGTCTGTTCAAATTATTAATGAAAATAATATGTTGATAGTGATATTCGGGGCCTGGCAAGGCCCCCCGACCCGAACATAACCCAATCTCAACCCATCCCCCCCTAAAACAACGGGGCCGAGCCGACAGGCCCTCTATTATAACAGATGCCAAAAAACCATAACCATAGCCATAACCATAACCATAACCATAGATATTTTTAGAGTGAAAGTTTTGAAGCCCCCTGAAGTAGTATAAGAGAGGTGTTCTATGGCTCGTTGGAAAGGTCTCGAGGTCCCGCGACGTATAGGGGGTGTGGCGATGGCCATACCCAAACCTATAAGGGGTAGGACGCGAAAAACAGTGAAAATAACACGGGGGATTACGGGGGCTCGAATAGATCGCCCGTATAGATCGCCCGTACCAGTCGCCCGTACATTTGCTTTGCGCATTACGTTTCATCGCACTTTCACCACAAATAAGGTACATGCGCGTTACGCGCATGTGTTTCGTTGTGGTGAAAGTGTGGTGAAACGTAATGCGCAAAGCAAATGTACGGGCGACTGGTACGGGCGACTGGTACGGGCGTCTCATCCGGGCCCCCGTAATCCGCTGCCTTAGGGGTATACAGAACTTGGCAATTAGAAGGAGTAGAAAGGTGTTCTAGGGTGCGTTCGAAAGCTCTCGAGGTGCTGAAGTAATTGGAATGTAATTGGAAGTAATTACATGTAATTAAAATGTAATTACATGTAATGGGGGGGACGACATGTTAATTGTTAATAAATCACCTCTTTTTTCCGATTTTGTTAATTAACGTTAATTAACAAAATTAACAAAGTTAACAAATGCTAAAAGACTGTTTTATTGGTTGATAATACGACTTTAACTGGTTTAATTTTATAGTTTAATGACTTATCTGACACAATATATACCCAAACAAGGCCTCCTCCGATAACCAAAGTCCGACACATACACGTTTTATGGCTCAAAATCAAAAACACCCAAAAGTTAAGAAATTTCAATTTAGCGTATAAAATCTCACTTTAATGTAATTATTTCATTGATAATCGATTCTTTGGACGAAAGCAGATGATGTTCAACGTTTTTGTTGGAAAAAGAAGAAAATATTTTTTAAATAAATTTTTTAGTCAAAGATTGAAAATTTGCTTCGCTACAAATCCTTGTGTTTTATTAGAAAAAATTATTTTTGGGATTTTTTCGATTTAAGGTAAATTCATGAGTCTCGTTAAGTTTTTAGGGTTGGATAATATGGATTATGGTCATTTGACATCAATTGCGGTTTAGTTTGGCTACTGCTAGTTTTATCAAAATTTACATTATGGAACAAATCGCTCTGTAAAGGCCGTAGTAGACGTCCTTAGGCTATGTAAATCGTGCAGAAGGGATACCTTTGCTCGTAGAACAGCATGCAGAAAGTGTTCAATACTAAAAATACGTGCTAAAGGGGATTTCGATGGCATAAATGGCGTTTGTTAACATTTGTTAAACATTTGTTAATTTTGTTAATAAATCACCTGTTTTCTCGATGTTAATGTTAACAAAGTTAACAAAATTAACATGTCGCACCCCCCCCCCCATGTAATTAAAGGGTAATTACATGTAATTAAAAGGTCTAAATGACCCCAAATGACAATTCAGACATATTTTGACATATTTGGAGGCCCTGAGACCAGCGGGTGGCCAAATGTAATCAGGTTTCGGGTCGGCTGACGTAAAAACTCCGCGTTTTGGTCGAGATAGTGCTATAACATATTAGTACATGTAATATTCATTCCTTTTCTTCGTTCATCTTCTATTGACTATTATAACCGTTTAATAATTTAAATACTCTCCTTTCTCACGCGTTACAATTCGTTATTTAACCACTTTTTGTCTGAGATTAGAGACTTATTATTATTTGACACATGATATTGATAACATCTCCTATTATATGGTCCTGGTTTCCTCAGTCCTGACACACTATATCACTATCTGGAGATAAATATCAGGCATTCTGCAGTGGTTTTAACACCAAGCGATATTTGTGGTCATATAGTTTAGTAAGGAAATACGGTTTCATACCAGGATATAATCGATTAATAATAAATCTTTTAATTTTAGATTGAAATTTACCAAGCTAAGCTAAACATGTGCTATAATATCTGGTACAAAGAGCATGAAGGGATACAGAGAAATAGAGATCAGAGAGATCAGAGAGAGAGAGAGAGAGAGAGAGAGAGAGAGAGATAGAGAGAGAGAGAGAGAGAGAGAGAGAGAGAGAGAGAGAGAGATAGAGAGAGAGAGAGAGAGAGAGAGATAGAGAGAGAGAGAGAGAGAGAGAGAGAGAGAGAGAGAGAGAGAGAGAGAGAGAGAGAGAGAGAGAGAGAGAGAGAGAGAGAGAGAGAGAGAGAGAGAGAGAGAGAGAGAGAATAAGATAGAGAGAGAGAGAGATAATAGTTGTGTTTCCTACCTCTAATGTTCATCATTATTTTTCTAGTGCCATTGCAATTTTAATGTTCCAATATTTCCACACTGGTCACCACATTTGCACCACAAATTCTGCTAGATTTCCCCCACCTCTATAAATATATATATAATACCCTCTAATGTATCATTAGCACTCCTTTGTGACTGTATTTCCCCCTATTTTCTTGCTTCATAGTCCTTTTCTCTCTGCAGTGTGTTTAGCGTTTTTTATCGCTCTTTAGTCTCTATAGGGACAAAGTAACTATGGGGGGCGTGCCATATGGTTAATACTTAAAATATTATGCTATATAATGTGTAGTAGCATGCTCTAATACTCAAGGTGTATAATTTCATTATGGGACTGCACCCCCTGTAAACGGGTATAGTGCGCTGTATTGATTGGCAAACGCGATCACTACACGTAGATACTGTATAACATAGGTTACCTTCTAGAGGTAATACCTATAGTGATCTAGTATATGATGATTGTGCCTTTATTGTATCTGTCCTGGTAAGCCGTTATTATGGTTTGTCTACATCAATATTATAGAAGTATGTAGTCACTGATCCTCGAGGAAACATAAAGATTGTCATTATCGCAATAGAGAATTCTTCTTAGGATTATTCTTAAGATTATTTTGTTATTGGTTAGATAAGATGCACATTGCACACGCATCAAGGTGGACCCCCGGTGGGCTGAGTAGGGTGCAACAGTAGAGATAGACAATAAGATCACAAGGACATCAGATGCGGAGAGGCCCGAGGGCGAGAGCGCTCGCGAGCGAGAGAGAGCGCGGGAGAGAGACGAGCTCAGCTCGCGAACGCGCGAGCAGCTGAGAGCGCGCTGGCGCTCGCTCGCGCAGCGCGAGAGCGCGGCGGCTCCACTCTCCTGACGCCTCTTCACCGCTACGCGCGCGCACTCGCTCTCTCATCTCTCTTCTCTCTCTCTCCCTCTCTCTCTCTTCTCCTCTCTCTCTCTCTCTCTCTCTCTCTCTCTCTCTATCTCTCACCAGTCACCCATCTCTTCTCCTGTACATCTCTCTTTTGCTCTCTTTCTATTCTGCCCCTTCCGTTGATGAACCTATAGTACCCTATAGACCTACACCAACACTGTTTAGTGTTTATTGCATTACACCATCGATCAATTTGATTTCAGCCTACTTATTATAATAGATTGGTAATTCTTCGTGTGCGATCTGATCTTTGAGGACATCATAAGAGAGGGGTATAATATCACACCATAATTCTACCCACTTAGTCAAGAGAGAGATGGGGGCCCCCGAATTAGTGGAAGGAGCGGCTGCCATGATACCTCAAAGATTATTTTGTATGCTAGTAATGACTGTAGTGCTGCACTTCTACCCTCCACTAGGTCTCTCTCCCACCCCTTTCTCTCTCTATATTTCTGTTCATGTATCTGTCCCCCCCTCTCTCATTATCCTGTGATTAGCATGAAGATGAAGGTTTATGTATAAAGAATGTATATGGTATTTTGCTTGCTCCAACTTATTCATTCTTCGTTGAATGTCTCGAACTCCCTATCTCTTTCTCTCTGATTACCAGACCGATGGAACTATTATACGGTAGAACGCCAAAACACACGTCTGTCCTCTAATGTACCATTAGCACTCCTTTGTGACTATCGCAGATATTACCCCTATCATCCAACTGGTGCCCCCAGTAGCTACCTTCACACAGTCACCTGTATGTGTTCTCTCTCTCTGTCTCTGTCTCTCTCTCTCTCTCTCTCTCTCTCTCTCTCTCTCTCTCTCTCTCTCTCTCTCTCTCTCTCTCTCTCCCTCTCTCTCTCCATATATGTGCTTTAATTTCATTTCTTTCATTATGAAATATCTTTCCGATTTTACTGTAGGACAGATAGTCAGAGAGGCGTTGAGTAAGCGAGAGATATACTAGATCTACGCACGAGAGAGTGAAAGAGTGTGTGAATTATTGTATTCTTCGAACGACAGCTACCTGTATGCTAGAATGCACTCTTATATTATGTGGGTAGATAGAAATTAGAAAACATTTCATAAACTAGAACGATGATCTAAAAAAATTCTGAGATATTTATTATTTCCCATAGTTAGTTAGTAGTAGACGTAGTAGTAGTAGTAGTAGTAGTAGTAGTAGTAGACGTAGTAGTAGTAGTAGTAGTAGTAGTAGTAGACGTAGTAGTAGTAGTAGTAGTAGTAGTAGTAGTAGTAGTAGTAGTAGTAGTAGACGTAGTACTGTGTGATTTTAAATGACTGAGACTGGTATATTGCGAATTGCGTGAAAACTATGGCATCTTTCGACTTCAAATTTTGGGACATGATACAACTAGGTTGTAGCAATTTTCTCCTAGTTTTACAGCGAATTTCAATGTTCCTGAATGAATCTATTGCCCAAAAACCTCCTCCAACTTTACACAGTCATATCTCTGGAGTCTAATGAGATAGAGAGTTCAAATTTTTAGGAGAGACAGATAAGACGATTTCGAATGTTTTGTCTGCTTTACGAGTTGCTACATTTTACCATTTGTTCACAGGAACTGTTTAAAGTGATGTAACACGCTCTAATTAGGCCAAATTTAGGTCATTTTACCCCTCAAAGATCACATGTCCAGCTGCATCTAGTGGGCTAATGAGGCCTTGACCACGCATAAGTAACGTGTTACTGTAGGGCTACAGCTCTCCTTTTCCATCTTGAACCAGCAGACATGATCATGGTGTCTGGAACTGGTAACAAGCTGTAGAAAACCAGACAGACTAGATGCTCTCTACTTCAACGTATCACTCTCTCCCTTTCTCGTTATAAGGTCACGTGACTGGAATTGGGATCTCGACATGATCACAATGTCTACAAAGCGTTCTCTCTCTCACACACACACTCTCTCTCTCGCTCTCTCTCTCTCTCTCTCCCATGTCGAGATCCCAATTCCAGTCACGTGACCTTATAACGAGAAAGGGAGAGAGTGATACGTTGAAGTAGAGAGCATCTAGTCTGTCTGGTTTTCTACAGCTTGTTACCAGTTCCAGACACCATGATCATGTCTGCTGGTTCAAGATGGAAAAGGAGAGCTGTAGCCCTACAGTAACGCGTGACGTATGCGTGTTCAAGGCCTCATTAGCCCACTAGATGCAGCTGGACATGTGATCTTTGAGGGGTAAAATGACCTAATTTTGGCCTAATTAGAGCGTGTTACATCACTTTAAACAGTTCCTGTGAACAAATGGTAAAATGTAGCAACTCGTAAAGCAGACAAAACATTCGAAATCGTCTTACCTGTCTCTCCTAAAAATTTGAACTCTCTATCTCATTAGACTCCAGAGATATGACTGTGTAAAGTTGAAGGAGGTTGTTGGGCAATAGATTCATTCAGGAACATTGAAATTTGCTGTAAAACTAGGAGAAAATTGCTACAACCTAGTTTTATCATATCCCAAAATTTGAAGTCGAAAGATGCCATAGTTTTCACGCAATTCGCAATATACCAGTCTCAGTCATTTAAAATCACACAGTAGTAGTAGTAGTAGACGTAGTAGTAGTAGTAGTAGTAGTAGACGTAGTAGTAGTAGTAGTAGTAGTAGTAGTAGTAGTAGTAGTAGTAGTAGTAGTAGTAGTAGTAGTAGTAGTAGACGTAGTAGTAGTAGTAGTAGTAGTAGTAGTAGTAGTAGTAGTAGTAGTAGACGTAGTAGTAGTAGTAGTAGTTACGAAGTCAACCATGTACGCTGGGGCACTCTCATTACCAAAGAAGTTAGAAGCTATTGGTTAGAGGGTATAAGAGGTTAGAGGGTATAAGAGGTTAGAGGGTATATAAGAGGTTAGATGGTATAAGAGGTTAGAGAGTATAAGAGGTTAGATGGTACTAAGAGGTTAGAGAGTATAAGAGGTTAGGCCTCTAAACTCTTATCTACCAGCTCTATAGAGCTGGTAGATAAGATATCGATAACAGTCAGCTACTTTCTGGGGTGGTTGATTGTATATAAAAGCGAAAATGGGAAGTAATTTTGATATCTCCTTCTGGAAGCGAAAATATTAGGTTTTTGGCTGTCTCACATGGCGGCGCCGATCCGATCTGAGCCCACTATCGAGAATCAAAACGTCTGGCGACGCGAGACAGGTTTTTAGCGATCACTTATCCTAGTAATTCAACTACATAATATATGCGCTTTACCGTTGTTTTTAATTTGCATTATGCACATTAGTCAGAAATTATGTGTAATTGCTCAAGAGGAGTGCATACTGAACTGTCCATTACAGGTTATTATATGTTCTTGAGACGATCACGTGGTTGGCCCCTTGTTCTATTATATATTGGAAGGAGGTTTTGTTTACCTCTCCCCTTTGATCTCTCTCTCTCTATCTTTCTCTATCTGTCTCTATCTGTCTCTGTTTCTTTCTCTCTTCTCTCTCTCTCTCTCTCTCTCTCTCTCTCTCTCTTTCTCTCTTTCTCTCTTCTCTCTCTCTCTCTCTCTCTCTCCCTCTCTCTCTCTCTCTTCTCTCTGTCTCTCTCTCTCTCTCTCTCTCTCTCTCTCTCTCTCTCTTTCTCTCTGTCTCTCTCTCTCTCTCTCTCTTTCTCTCTCTCCCATTCTTGTCTAAGCCCAACTCCCATGTTTGTCCTTGTATGGTAGGTCTTTCAGTGAAGACTTTCATCTTATGGTAAAGTCGGATTTTTTGAAACTGTCACCCCAAAATGACCGCGCATGTGAAATTTATCAATTTTGACGCGCACACCACACGTTAACATGTGATGTGACGCGCAAAAACATTCCGCGCACGAAAAGGGGGTGACAGTTTCAAAAAATCCGACTTTATGTGGCACTTGGTTACGAAGTCACCCCTATTATTGCATATAGGGGTGACAATACCGCCTACCTAAAAATGAAAATTTACGGGACCTTCTCATAAAAAGTTATCGAAAACTTGTCTAAAACCTATCTAAAACGTATGGTACTAGTTTGTATAGTAACCAGGACCTGAATTCTACAGAAAGTAACGACCGGTAGCGATTACACCACATGTTTAACAACAGAGGTGTGTCGCATAACTCCTTATATGGGCATAAAATTCCAATCTTGTGGAATTTTTTCTGACTCGACTATAGCTTAGTTATCAATGAATCCACCTCTAATACCTTTGGAACGGCATTTTGCACATTTCTGAAGGTTTTTGTAGCCAAATTCCAGCATCTTCATAGTTTTCCAAAAACAAAAACAGTGTTAATGGCCAAAATATCGAAAAATTCCGGTATGTAATGGTAGCTCAGACAATTTCCTCGGTATGTTCAAAAAATTAGAACTTTCTGTTTTGTAGTTTGGACACAGGAATTTTTTTCCCGCTGTACAAGCGATATTATTACCCCTCCGTGAGCTAGCGCAGAGGGGGAATTTCATTACCAAATGTGGCACCTATTACGTTTAAATTTCCCAAATATATGTAGGCATATAGAAATTAGAAAACATTTTAGAAAACTAGAAAACTATGTTAGAGGGTATAAGAGGTTAGAGAGAATCAGAGGTTAGGGCTCTAACCTCTTATCTAGCAGCTCTATAGAGAGAAATTAGAAAACATTTTAGAAAACTAGAAAACTATGTTGTTGGACGAACTTGAAAGCCCACTGAGTTGATGATTATTCTCTCTTAGTTCAAGTTATTGGTTACCAAGTCACCCCCAGTACCCCTATTACGCTGTGCACTCGCGTTGAGGGGTAAAATCGTTACCAAAGAAGTTAGAAGTTAAATCGTTAAGGTTAGAGGGCATTATAGAGCACTTCAAGGGTAGAGATTGGTAACAATCAACTACTTTCTGGGTGACTGCATTATGACATGATACCTAAAGCTTCATTCGTCACCCACCAATCAGTTTATGTAGAGCATGTTACTTCGGCCGCTCCAGCGAGAGCCGCCCGGTGTCGACAGAGGTATCACACTACTTCTGGCCTAAAAATTTATTGTAAGGTCTATGTAGCATAAACCTTAGAGCTGTAGCAGGTAGCGATTTGGCTTTGTGTGCATTCTTTAGTCCATGTATACATGCATGCACACCCATATAATTTATTGTTCTGAATAATGTTTATCCATGGTCCAGAACACCTAAATAGCAAGCCAAGTATGTGCTCATATGCTCTTCTAGGTCAAAACATGTCTAGATAAACTAAAATACTGCCAGAGAGAGACAGACAGGCAGAGAGACAGACAGAGAGGAGAGTGGTAAATTTAGACAGATTAGAAATGAAATATTCGCCTAAATTATGTACTCACACATTCCGTGTATAGTGCCGTTGAACTACTTTTGGCTTCCCCTCTCAAAATCTTGAAACCAAATGTACATTCAAACCTCAACTTACCGGACCTTGATATAATCACCTTAATGTACCCTGCAAAAAACCTTTCCTCCTCGATGAGTCGATCGTGGTTTGACTGATATAATCATATATTATATCTAGGCTACCCTGCATACAAGCACTATAAAATAGACTGTCAATAAAATGAGTTGATAAGTTCCTTCATCACCTATTTTTGTGTGATCTGCTGTTCAGGCTGTCAATCGAGGCCTTTTGTTGCTTTTGTTGTTGTATATTTCTCCTCGATAGACGTCTATTCATTCTCAGTAAACGCGGCTGTATAATATACGAAACTAACTCGTTTTGTCGATCTTGGTTTATCTACATTTTACTATTTCTACAGTCAAACCGTAGTAGCACATTCTCTCTATCTCTAACTGTAGTTTTAGAGTCTGCTCTTAGACCTAGAGTCCGTCGGCGAAGAATTCGTTAGACTTAGAGTCCGTCAGCCTTTATAACAGCCTTCTGCTCGACTCCCTTTGTTTCTTTATTTATCGCGAGGGATCCTGCCAGTGATAGAAGGGCCGCCACCACCAATGTCGCAACTGCCAGCTTCGGGTGTTGCAGGTAGAGGTAGTAAGTAAAGAATGAGGAGAATGAACCACCAATTTTCGCACAAAAGTAGATGAAATTGACTGCTGTGCTGCTAATAACAGTGGGGTATATGTCGCCTAGCAATATCCACATGAGGCATATAGCAGCGAACTCAGTGCAGTGCACGCAGTACAAGATAACTGAAATTGTGGTGATTGATAGACAGCTGATCATCAGAAGAGCCAGAGCAAGGAAGTGAATACCTAGAAGCACCCTGAGCGAGTTCTTCCGGCCGATATACTTGCCAACCAGGAGCCCAAGCAAAGCTCCAGGGATTTCAGCTGAGAAGACCATGTTATATTCGAGGTAACTGGAGGCTTCCGCAACCACACACCCCACATCTCCAGGATCAGTAGGTGTCATGGTATAGTTGTCAGTAGTGTAGGGAGTTGCCTCTGTGTAGTCGTTTAAACTTCCGCAACTGGTCGTTTTGCTGAGAATGAGAGGCGCCATATCATCAATCGCAAACACGACATAAAGAAGACCACTGTAAATTATTGAAAGAACCAACGTATCCCTTCTAAACTGTGGAATGAACAAATCGGACAGCCGACCTCGAGCCTGATCTTGGAATGTTTCCAAACTCCACTCCGATGGGTATTCCACTCCGTTCATTTCAAATAACCACTTCAACGCCGCCTCTGCCGCCCGACGTTCTCCACTAACCACTAAATATCGGGGTGACTCGGGTATAAGGAGGAGTCCAGCCAGGGGAATCATCGCAGGAACACACATCAACGCAGAAAACCATCGCCACCCTATGGTACTGAGAAGGGCCCACGCGGAAATTCCCTGAAAAACAACGCCCAATGTCCAAAACAAGTTTAGACTGGCGGTCCCGAATTCCCTGAACTTAGAGCCAACCACCTCCACGATATACACAAATTCGGTGGAGACATTTGCACTGATGCACAAACCGGCAATGACCCGGGAAATCAAGTAAATATACTTGTTGGGTGAAACAGCTGTCACCAGTCCGGCTAGGATCATCGTTGAGAGGGAGATGACAAGGACCCTTTTCCGGCCATATTTATCCGGAGCGGACCCGAACAAGGCACTTCCCAGTGCAAAGGCGATAAACGACGAAGAAGTGAGCAAAGTTTCAAAAAAGCTGTCTAGGTTCCATTCACACTGTAGTTGTGTAATTGTCAGAGATGTCAGGAGAAGCTGCACTATATCTGCTCCACACGAAATAAGGAGGGCTGTCCAAATTGTTATCTGGGCCCAACCAAATCCGAGTTCTTCGTAGTATCTTTCCAGGGGTACGGTGGGTGTCGAGGGGTTTGCCTTGTTCAGACTCACCCGCTCAGCATCGGAGCAGGCTTCAAATTGTTCTTTCATCGATTCTCTAGACGAAATAGGTTAAACTATCAGTAAAACGTAAAAAAAGGGGTCAAGACAGTATACGCCGACGGGTAAACTCATATATTGATGGAAAGGTCTTTGATGATTATTGAGACACCCCCATGGCGCATTAGTAACACGTGCAGATATCTATACGAATAGACTCATCGGACATTTTCTGAATAACTACACGTGCCAGATAAACTCGTATTACTCAACTGAACGCTTGAGTATTGAGGGCCCTTCATTAAAGCCCCCATGTGAAACATAAGTCTATTGAATGCCTTCTATCCAATGTCCTCATGTAAATGATTTACATGAGGGCTTCAATGGGGAGGCGAACTCAGTCCACACCTTAAGTCTACAATGGACTCTATGAAGTCTAAACAAGTCGGATTCTACAGATTAGTTAGGGCCGTTCTAGATGGGTGTGAGGGTTAGGGTTATGTTTTAGTTTTAGGCAAGGATTCCTGATTGGGAGTTTTTGCCTAGTATGTACTACCTTTCCATTAGGGGACAGACGGTTTACGATTTTCAAATTCGGTTCGGTTCGGTTTATCAAGGTCAAAAATTTTTTCGGTTAGCCGTTAGGTTTATTCGTCGGCTGGGTGGTGTAGTGGTAACACACTCGCTTCTCATGCAGAAGGTCCCGGGTTCGAATCTTGGTTCGGGATCTAATGCAAGCCGTCTAGTTAACCGAGCTATAAATTGGTACAGCTTTGGCTGGAAAGTCACACTCCCCTGCACGTAGGGTTGGCCTCCTTACTGTAAGTTTAGTACCTCAGTACGGAGTGGCTTAGGGCTATGAATATGAGATAAGCACCGCCGGCTTACCCAGTGATTGGGAGAGACCCACCACTTGACTTTGACTTTGTTAGGTTTATGAAGAGTAATTTTTTTTCGGTTCGGTTCTGTTCGGTTCTGTTCGGTTCGGTTCGGTTTGGATAAACCATTCGTTTCCTACTTTCCATATTATTTTTACAATGTACATAAATTGTATGGAATTATAATTTCACAAAGTCGCGGTGTATAATGAACTATTGAATTATATAATTAATGAGACTAGATGAAACGTAAATAGCATTTAAATCCCTTCTCTCAGTACTGCTCTTTAAAAGATAATCTTTTCCCTGATTATCCTGTTCATCGTCACGTTCACACAGAGATGATATATTTGCCCGGTAAACTACCTAGCAGTCATAATTAATTACTCGACAAACCAACTACATGGCGCTTTTTATATCTATTTTAGAATTCCCTATCTCTCCTCCTCCTCCTCCTCCATTTTCACATCATTCTCTAATGTTGGTGCTTTTGCATTGCCAATGAGTATTGCCGAAAAAATGCTGGTCTCAATCACTGCTTTTTCTCGCTTTGCGATTGACCAGCTATAATTTTCTACTCTTTTCGGTGCGTACTTTTCTGACCCCCTCTCTTGCTGTCCTTTGTTTGGCGAAAAGACTAGCATTATCATTATGATTATAGCGATAGCGATATTATGCAATCAAACGCCATGAAAATTTCTTGTTTTAGAGCCAATTCTAAGTCTGATATACAGTATACAGTATACTGTACTCGATTTACTGAACCGATTCAGCAGCCACATTAGAATGTTAGGATATATTCCACCTATATGAATAACGTACTGAACATCGAACTTCTATGTAACGGGTACCCTCCAAAATTTCTTCCAGCATTAAATCGAGGTTTTATAAAATGAAAGGGGGGGGCGACATGTTAATTGTTAATAAATCACCTCTTTTTTTCGATTTTGTTAATTAACGTTAATTAACAAAATTAACAAAATTAACAAATGCTAAAAGACTGTTCTTGGTTGATAATACGATTGATAATACGACTTTAGCTGGTTTGATTTTATAGTTTAATGACTTACCTAACACTTACATACCCAAACAAGGCCTTTTCCGATAGCCAAAGTCCGACATACAGGATTTTTGGCTCAAGCCTCAAAATCGATAAAAATCCAAAAGTTCAATTTAGCGTATAAAATCTCACTTTACCGTATTTTTTCATTGGTAATCGATTCTTTGGACTTAATAAGATGATATACAACGTTTCTGTTGGAAAAAGAAATAAAAATTTTCCAAAATCAATTTTTTGGTCAAAGATTGAAAATTTGCTTCGCTACAAATCCTTGTGTTTTTTTAGAAAAATAGATTTATGGGATGTTTTTCGTTTTAAGGTAAATTCATGAGTCTTATTTAGTTTTTAGGGTTGGAAAATGTGGATTAGGGTCATTTGACTTCAATTGCGGTTTAGTTTGGCTAGTTTTTATTAAAATTTACACAATTGAACAAATCGCTGTAAAAAAGCCGTAATAGAGGTAGCGGTGGTATGTAAATCGTGCAGATGGACCAACTTTGCTCACAGAACAAGTGTTAAATACCAAAAATACGTGCTAAAGGGGATTTAGATCGCATAAATGGCATTTGTTAACGTTTGTTAACTTTTTGTTAATTTTGTTAATAAATCACCTGTTTTCTCGATGTTAATGTTAACAAAGTTAACAAAATTAACATGTCGCACCCCCCAAATGAAATAAAATGAATAATAATATTTCGAGTATTAATGGATTGCAACAATCTTTAACGCATATATTTTAATATATTCCGATCCATAAGTGCTTTTTATCTTTATTTTTAGGGCTAATTTCTGTAGGCTCCCCCCGGCGGCGCCTGATGGTAGCTGATTGAGTTTGCAGCTTGCGTTAGCATATATAATATATCACACCGCACTATTATATCGCCCTCTATCGCCCCTCAACTGCAGCTGTTTCATTTCTTCGTTAACTCTTGTATTATGTTGGTTTGATACTAACAGTTGAAAAGTGATATGTAGAACGGACGTCGGACATCAGTCAAACCTCGGATTTAATGCCATGATTTTAGTTTAACTGCATAAAGAGGGCAGAGGAAGCACAAGTGCAACATGGGTTATTTTTCGATTTAACCATTTAAATGTACCCCTTCCCCTTTCCTAAATATTTGACTCGCCTCTTACAGCAAGCATACGGTATGGCCAGTTTAACTATCGTTTATAGATCCCGTTTTGACCAACTTTTCTGCTTATCAAATTTCCACAATCTGTATCTGTACTTTCCCATTTATCAGAGTAATGTATATTTAATATCCCCCTCTCTCTAGAACATGTTGATACCAGCAGTAGAGAACTTCCTGGGCTTCGTGACCCTGACCTGTTTCATCTTGGGGACGGTGGGCAACCTGCTGGCAACGATATACTTTGTCCAGGAGAGGAGGAGAAACAAGCGGAACGACAAGAAGATGTATTTTACAGAGCTGTACCTCTTCATGGCAATCGTTGATTTCGTCCTCACGGTCACCCTGGTGCCCCTGTTCGAGAATTATTTCACCAACACCCGCTCTGGGAAGCTGTTCAACTGGCAGGGATTCTGTCTGGTGTGGGGGTACTTGTGGGAGCTGGCACCCTCTATCTCCGTCTTCCTGGTGGGTGTCCTCTCCTTCTCACGGATGTTAATCCTGGTGGACCCGATGGTGCAACTCCGGGTGAACTACCTCCGCTTCCTCATCCTCGCGTATCTCGCCCTCCAGTTTTTTATCAAGTTGTGCCTGTGGTTCAATGACAAACAACCCCTACAAGCGGACAAGATCAAGTTTACCAACACCACAGGGTACTGCTACTTCAGTCCCCAGGAAACCATCCTGTGGCAGATCAACGCATTTTTCACAATATTCTCCTTGGGTGCCCCGGTCATCCCCATCTTTCTCTCCTTCACTGCCTCCCTCATAAAGCTCCGTGAGAGCGCCAAAGCGAGTGCCAGCCAGAACTTTAATAGGGCCGCCCAGACACAGGCCACAATCACAATTATAATTGTGACATGTGTCTACCTAGTGTGCAACATCCCTATCTTTATAAACTATCTCTGGTACTCCATCGTCATAATAAAAGATGACGAGGACTTCACCATGTACTATGCTGTGTATAGTGGGCCCTTCTTTGGTTGGTTAGTATGGAATATTGCGTATTGTGTCCTGGTTGCTCTTAACTCCGCCATAAACCCAATGGTGTTCCTCCTTCGAATGAAGCCATTCCAAAACTTCATTTGGGGCTTGTTACGGAAGCAGCAGGACCACGTCCCCGCGTGGCCAGCTAAATCGGTAATGGGGGGACACCACGGGGGTAACACTGGACAGGGATCGGGGGTGAAGGAAAACATAACAACATCATCTTTCTGAGGAGGGGTGCAGCCTGAACAATGGACAGTTGTATTATCCATCACATTGTTATAGGACCGGGAGACTCGATATATATCACATTTATTAGCCCCCCGCACGTATTTTATTGTGTGTAAAAAATGCTGTTGTTTTTTGTTTTTTTCCATGTTTATTACGATATGCTTGTACTATGACCAGGAGAGAAAGAGAGAAAGAGAGAAAGAGTGAAAGAGAGTGAGAGACCTGAGACAGAGAAGGAGAGAAAGATGGCGGGAGAATATATGCAAGTATGAGGGGGTACAACGTGTGTTGTGCTGGTTCGAATCCCCACTGTCACGTGACCTCCATATATGGGCATAAAATGGTATGCATCCGTTGGGGATAGTTTGACGATACGGTCGATTATAACTCTTATATTGCTGACTACCATTTTAATCAGAAAACGTGCTGTGCAAATGTTAGAATATTAAAAAAACAAATCTGAAGTTTAAATTCGCCGATTTAACAGTATCACCACCATCCAACTCTGCACGATAGTCCAATCTTGGAAGCACTATGGAACGGCTCTTGGAACTACCAAACTGTTTTCAAAGGAGAATACTAAAAAATGAAGTAGGAGGAAGAGAGAGAGATCCTGAACTGATGGCGATAGAGAGCGTGGTAGTGTGTTTCAATCTCTATCTCTGATCTCCACCGTCTCTTCCTCCTCTGTATCCTTTACTAACTCGTTCATCACTATCCTCCTGAGAGAGAGGTGAGGGGAATACGATGTAAATAGAGGGGAATACGATGCGGACCAGATCCCAAAATAAAAGGAACTTTTTAGAACCCCCCTCCCTCGACCCACCCTCTGGCCAGGTAGACGAGATACGGTGGATATAATGGGTATGATGGATGGTATACCTGTTTGCCTAGCTAGACTGTGTTTCGCGTGCCCCAAATACCTGTATGCGGTGAATGAGATGTTATTGGTGTCAGCTGGTAGATAACAGTCCTGTCGCAGTATCGTCTGTACATCACCCTCCGATACCCCTACCTGAAGGGGGGGGGGGTCATCATGTCGAAAATATCCTGTACTGGGGGGGGGGGGCTGGAGGGGTATGGTGTAGTTGGGGGGGGGGGGGGGGTCCATGGAGCTGTTCTGTGTTTTCTGACTGATATATTATATCAGGGGTGGGGCCGTATTCTCTAACTTACATCCTTATTTTCCAATAAGTCCACCAAAGATGAGAGAGCTATGTGACCTGTGTTAGAGGTATCCAGAATCCGAAACAAGTCGACGTAACTGTGCCTATAAAAACATATGATGTGTAGTAGTTAATTAGTAAACCATATATGGGCATCACGTGATACTTGATAGATACCCTGAAGTAGCAAACTCCACGGTGTGTTCCAGGGTTGTCATAAACTCATCAAAATCCGCCGTTCCATCTTCGTCCTTATCAATGAGCAGGAAAAACTCCTAAAAATTGGAGCTACTGTACATGAATATATGATAAAATGTGTCATCTTCTAACCCTGCTATGCCTTTTTGCAAAGCAATATGGCATACGAAAAAATTGGAGCTATAGGAGGAATTATTTCAGGAGTCACCCCCCCCCACCTTGTCACGTGCCTCTTACTCTTAGTAGAGGATCGACTCTATATTGAACAAGTAATAGGTTCGGTTACATAAATTCTTGGAATATTTAGTAAGTAAGTTAAGGTGTTGCCTTCGCTAGTGGAGGCTTTCCGTTTATTCTTTAAAAGGCTGGGTTAGGGGATAGTTTGAGCGTTCTAAATGATTTAAAAATACACAGAAATATCCCCTCAACCAATAAAACATATGTTCTTCTAATCCTATCAAATACACGAGACCACCGTTGAGCCGTGTCACCAGGAAATAAGTGTGCTTGATGGATCTGTCTGCCCGATCTGAGCACACTGTTTTGTGCTGAGAATCAAAACGTGACATTCAAATGTTGAGTCATCTGCAGAATGTGTTTTAACACATTGCATCTAGTGTTCTATAGTGTTCTAGTAGGACAACTTCTATCAACTCTAGTAGGGGGAAATAATCAGCCTCAAAATAACAGGCTAATTCGATATCGCACTACCCGGATTATAAGTATTCACATTTAGACACGTCCCATTCTTCATATAGTCCAATCCCCCATCATGATGCTTTATATCATGTGATCCTTATAATCCAAGTATAACAATGACAACTGCACACGGCTAGATATCAGTCATCAGACAATAACCACTACCATCCTACGTGATTGGAACCCGTTTTCACTACCAACACAGTACCTTCTTCTTCTTCTTTGAGGCCGTCTCCACCATGGTTGAGATTGAGGGATGGGACCATAGAGATTCCTTTCCCCGGCCTGGTTCCAACACAGTACCCCCTCCTTACTAGAACTGTCAGAGCATTGGCCTGACTCTATTCTCATTCCTTCAAATAAGAGCGTGCGAGAACTGCGGTCAGAGCATTGGCCTGACAGTACTAGAATATCTTAATCCCCTTTCTTTCTTTCTAGAATCTGTCTAACCCAAGCTATTAGGTGTAAAACGGAGGGAATACATCAGTACAAGATCAGTACAAGATATGTACAACACACTACATGTACAATGTACAACTGAAGCCACACAATGTACAATGTACATATGATGTACAATAAAATGTACATTAAGTACATCACCCTACCTGAACATCATGTGAAGCACATGGGATATTGAGATACTCAAATAGTGCCGTCATCTCCTCAGGATCTAACATCCCATTACTATTTTCATCGAACTCTATGAACGTCTTCTTGAGTTCTTTCTCCTCCTCGTCACCCAATAACATGGTGGGCGGTGATGTCATAGCTAGAGATCAGGGCTGTGTTCTAGATATTGTACATAGTTGTCACCCAATCCAATCAACTCCCACCACCTATATTATATAGGTGAGTATATAACATATGTATACCATAGATGAGGTAATGGTAATACGACTTCGCTGTAGTTCTCAAAGAATATCTAATGTTTGCTACTCAACAATATAACATATCCCAGCTCAATCTCAGCTCCCGTTCTATACTATAATGGGCTTGATATTTGATAACTGCAGATGGTTATCTTGGACAATAATCTGGAAGCTTCAGTTCTCCTAGTCACGGGAATAATCTCAGCTCCCGTATAAACCAAATTATATAAATAATATAACTAGCAGAACATATTATATGGTTGAAATCTGTCAGATCTCTGACTTTGTTGCAGATCACAGCTGAGAATCTTTGCAGCTTCCCTTGGTATCTGTCTGTCGCTGCCGACCCCATCTGAGCGCACTGTCTGTCACTCTGTTTCAAACAAACAAGAGTAGAGAAAAAGAAACATTGTAGAAGCTAAATCACACACAGAGAAAAAGCTGGAACTCTGAATTATATAATTCGGAGGAACGGGCTCATCTGGAGATTACTAAAGTGCAGGTATAATAAATGTCTCTAACTAGAAGTAGACAACTACATGACATGTAGTAGTATGAAAGGGGGATATGATGAGGGTAGGAGACACAGAGTTACAGACATCTTTAGTGGACAATACAGCTGACTAAATATGATATGGTTTAGGATCCATGGTTTAGGATTCAGTTAAACTGGTTTAGGATTCTGTTAATATGTTTTAGGATTCTGTTAATATTATAGTTTAGGATTCTGATTCCAGAGGGAGGTTAGCTCGTTAGGAAGGAAAGGTGATCCGAGGAAGGAAGGATTTCCTCTTTAGGATTCTGTTAATTTGGTTCAGAGAAATGGAACTATGAATTATATGTACTAGTAAACCCGTTCGCCCTACGGGCGAATTTCGGGGAAATGGTATTGGTAGCTGGAATAGGGAACACTGACATCATCAGTCTAACTAATGACATGCACTATCCCATCTTAAGTAACGGTACCTTAGAAGGAGCTCAGGCGGGATCGCTGCGAGTTTCTGGTTTCAGAACGTCAAATGATGATCCGGCGATCAAAGTTATAAAAGAACTTACTATTTCGTCTGCTTGCAGTATTCATCTGCCTTAATCTCTGAGATTGATCATCGGTTCTGTTTAACCTCTAACGTCTTGTTCGTTCTCTCTGCACTTCTTTTGGTGATGCTGCATTTGAACCCCTCAGTGTATGGAAAAGTAGAGAATAGCGGTGAGATCTTGCGTGAATAACTCCAATTGTCGCTGTCGTATATCAAGAGTTGTTGAAGAGAGCATATAATTAGCTGGAACAGTGAAACAGACTAAAGCAAGATCAAATGCACGTGCACGTGCAGTATAACAGTAGCAACCATGCCATTGGCAACGGCTCCGACTCCTGGCCCCACTCCAGTATTACTCCACAGTTCACCTCTAGGCTCTAAACCTGCACGTGCTAAATGCCATATAAGGTAAAAAACGTTACACTGGATTTCCCTATTTGCTTTAATAATAGTATGATTGTTTATCGTGTTTATCTTCATCATACGGTTTTTCAAATCTTTCACTTATTCAATGAACTCTAACAATCTTGTTTTCTATTTAGTGTCGGCTGCACCTACTATCCCTTTTGCTCTGAATTTAACTACGGTCAATGACCTATCCATCCTTTTTCTGTTAATTTTTTTTTTGATTTTTTGGGGAAAATTGTTTTTTTTTGGTTGTGGGGGTTTCGGGGGGGGGTTTTTGGGGGGGGGGAAAAAAATCCGAATGCCCTTTCAAGAAGGGGCCTTGGGAGCTCGGGGGTGGGTTTTTGGTTTAAAACGTTGATGTTGGGGCCCAAGTTTAAAAAAATTTTCTTCGCTGCGGGGATTTTCTTGAAACCCCTGGTTTCTGGGCTGTTTAACCCAATTTTTTTGTTTTTTGTTTTTTGGGATTGGTTTTTTTGCCCCCGTTTTTGGAAAAAGGAGTCGGGGTTTTGGTTTGTCTCTTTTGGGGGTTTTTTTTGGGTGGGGGGGTTTTTTTGGGGGAAAAAAAAAAGGGGAAAAAAAGGGGCCCGTGAGTTGTGCCCTCCCTTGGGGGATTGGCCCCGTTTCCCTACATTCATCAGTTAATTTGCGTCAAAGAAAGGTTAAAACCCTTTGGTTTGCTTTGGTTGGTTGTTTTAGGTTTATTTTTCATCGTTCCTTTTCAATTATTTAGAACTTTTTTAAAGGGGGGTTTGGGGGCCCTTTTTTTCCCCCGGGGTTGTCTGGGGATTCCGTTCCCCCCTTTCCGGGTAAAAGTACAAAAGGGCCCACGCCCCTTGGGTGCCCCTTTTCCCCCCGGGTTTTTTTTGGGGGGTTACTCCCCCCTTTTTTTCCCCCTTTTCCCCTTCGGGGCCCCTTGTCTCTTTCTCTCTCTCTCTTCTGTCCCTTCTCTCTCCTTTCCCCTTCTCTCTTCTCCCCTTCTCTTCTCGCCTCTCCTTTGTTTTTGGTTAAATAAACTGTTAGCTACTGTTTTAGCGGGGTTTAAAGTTGACAACTTCTTGAGCCAGGACCATGGTAATACATCATCTTTGTCAGGATCAGTGACGGTCTGTCACTAAGACAGATACCTAGATAGATGTCACTAATTAACCCAGACAAGTATCTGAACATCAATAATAATAAAAAAATAGCCCGCGGTAGAATCTTTTGAAGTACATGTTGTCATTTTGGTTTAACTTGATCTTCCTACACCTTAACCGGGAGCCCCCCCCTTAAATTATTTTTCCCCCTCTAGTAAAGGTTTCAAGATAGAGGGAGTCCCTCCCTTTTAAATTTAAATTTAAAACTAAATTTACCCTCTCTTCCCCCGAAAACTCTCCTCTTCTCCTTTTCCCTTTTCTCTCTTCTCCTTTCCTTCTCTCTATTCTCCCCTCTTTTCACCTTTTCAAGTTGATGGTCATGCGTCCTTAAAAAACCAAAAAACCTGTTTAAAAGGGAAACGATGGTTGTTCCATTACCACCCTTTCTGAAAAAAGATGTGTCCCGTAGTTTTACTAAATAAAATTGTGTTGACCAATTAATATCCAAAGTAGATGGGGCGTAAATATAATATTTGTGTTGACCAATTAATATACAGATGTAAGATGACGTAAATATAATATTTGTGTTGACCAATTACTATATCACAGCTTGGTGGGTAACAATGGACAGCTGCATGATCTACACTACTGACCCCCTACTGACGTAATAGTGCAATAGCACTGTACCAGCTGTTATTCTAGAAGCATTCCCATGGGTAGTTTATGTCATCGAGTTCGCCTCCCAACATTTAATTAGTTGACTGGAAAATTATAGTTTGTTTTCAATGTTCATTTTTGGAACGACACATGTAGACAAACACTTTTGTTCATAGGAAAATGTCGGAAAAGGGAAGCTGTTATGTATGTAGAGAGATGGAACAAAAAAGAAATGAAGATGGAAATAGAGATAGAGAAATGAGTTACCAGCGGTCTGAAAAGGAACATGTCAAAATGAATTATATTAGGTTATTATCATTTCGATAGAAACCAACTTGTATAGCATTGTTATTTGCTTCAACAATTGCTACATTTCATCCAATATATTAATGAATTCTGCAAATTACAATCGGAATTATGGCCCCTAAAAACCTATTTAATCATATGAGAGTTTCTCTTCACTACCAGTTCAAATTATCTTCAGTAAATTTATCAGTCCCGTAGTAATTGGTACTGTAACGACTAATACTCTCACCCGCCATTATAATAGTAGCCTACTACGCACGCAAGGCGGGTGCTAGACTTATTAATTACAGGGGCTAATGAGCTTCCTGAGTTTCATGTGTGGTTGTAGCGTCCATATTATTTGACAAAATGTTGAATATTTAGGACACCCGGTGGGAACACACATCTTTTCGAGTCAAAATGTTTTGATAAATCATTGTATTTTATAGTCAACATAATATCTTATTATTTACATGATAAATCATATAGGATCTGTGTGTATGGCTATGTATAACTACTCCTTCCCTGGTACGACCCCTCCCGTTCCCATCCCTGAAGAGACCCTCCAGTCTGTGGACACCGCCCTGGCATGTCTGCTAATAGGAGTTATTCTGATCGGGGTCCCTGGAAACATCTCAGCATTGGTTCACTTTATCTCCGAACTGAGATCAACCAATCACCGAACTAAGAACAGGGCATACTTCCTGGAGATCTACATCACCATAGCAACATGCGATCTCTTGGTAACAGCATCTGTCTTCCCCCAAATCGAGGGTTACTTGTCCAGGGGTCGGGATTCCCACCTCTTTTGTTACACTATCTTCTGTGCCATGTGGGGTGCACTCTGGGAGGTTTTACCCTACTTTAACGTCATCCTTGTTGCCTGTCTAAGCTTCTCTCGACTGGTTACTCTGGTACGGCCAATGGCCCAACTCAGAGTCAAGGTGTTCCGAGCCTCTGCGGTGGGCTACCTCATCATTCTAGTGGTGTCCCGCACCCTACCCGGTGCACTTGGCAGCGGCACCTTCAAGTTCGACCGTGGCGTCCTTTATTGCTTCCTGAAAACCAACAACTGGCTGATTCAAGGTGTGACGTGTGCAGTTCAAATAGCCCTACCGATAATTCCCATTGCGGGTAGTTGTATTTGGAGTATCGCCAAACTTCCATTCCCTAGTCATCAAAGTTTGGGAAAGGAACACGGAGTGTGGGGAGGAATAGAGATGCTACAATGACTGTCATTCTCTTTACAGTGATCTACCTGGTTTACAACCTACCCATATTCATGAATTATCTGCTTTTTATCCGGGTATGGATGGGAGATGGCCAGCTGTATCTGGAGCACTACAGTTCTCCCTTTTTATACTGGTACTCCTTGGAATGTCTCCTTTATCGTCGTGTATCGCCCTCAACTCAGGCCTCTAATCCCCTCCTGTACTACCTCCGCCTCAACTCCTTCAAGAGTTTTGTGGATAGGGGAAGTTCTCGGTTGATTAGTGTGTCGGTCATGTAGCCAGCCCTCAATAATGACATTGGATGCATTATATGTGGGAGAGTCTCTCCGCTACTTTTCTATTGTTTGAGGGATCGCTTTTCAACTGTTCGCTGCGACCCCACCATTATGAAAAGATGCACCTTGCACCCCCTTTTTGGGTGAAAATAAAAGGTACAATATTGCATCAATGCATCTCAATGTTGGGTACGAGGTTCCCTTTTTCTCTACATATATTTTCTCTCCCATTTTTCTCTCACTCTTGTGCTGTCTGTCGCAATGTCGTGCACACCATCTTTCTAGGAATGAGGGAGGGGTTAAGAGAGGGCCCTCAAATCCTAAGAGTAGTGTCCCTGCGGGGAAAGTGCTAAACTCAGAACAAAGTTCCAAGACAGACAATGTTATTTTGGAAACTGAAACCTTGTTTTGTTTTCCTAAATAATTTTTTTTTTTTTTTTTTTTTCGTGTCTTCTCCGCATTAACATTTGTCACTCCCTGTACACACATGTATTCTGGCCATGTATGTGCCATGGTTTGACAGATATTAAACTTCACGGCCATTTGTTTGACCCCGGTGTCAAGGTCCGGTATACTGCAAGTACGGGCACCCAATCACTGGTACTCTACCTGATCATCTGGTAGTTGCAGTATGAAATCAAACAAACTTTTTGGCATAGCGTTTGGCGGCACAACCTTAATGCGCTCGGTCAGCACAGTTGAAAATAGGGTCAGGGATGAAGCTGGCAAGGTCAGTGCTCGTGAGGCTACGTTTAGGGGGGAGACACACTGAGGCTGGTCGCGCGCGCTCAACTCCCAAGTCAGCCTCCCACAAACGATCCCCCAGCCAAAAACAGGGTTCCGCGAAACTTCGAACTCCGAACCCCAGTGTGCGCCGCGAGGCCGAGATCCGAACGAGCACGCTCAACCCCAGTGTGTCTCCCGCCATAGTTCATGAATGTAAAGGTGTGAGCGCCGTATGCTGGTCGTGTTTGAAGTTATGTTCGTGAATCTGAGTAACATGGCCACAGGGGTAAGATAAGTGAGAGAGTGAGAGAGAGATAGAGAGAGAGTGATAGAGAGAGAGAGAGAGAGAGAGAGAGAGAGAGAGAGAGAGAGAGAGAGAGAGAGAGAGAGAGAGAGAGCGAGAGAGAAAGAGAGAGAGAGAGAGAGAGAGAGAGAGAGAGAGGAGAGAGAGAGAGAGAGGAGAGAGAGAGGAGAGAGGGAGATGAAGAAGGGTTAACAGAGCCGACCAATGCAATATACTGGAGCAAACCAGCCGAAGAACCCTACCAATCCCCACCCTACCTAACACCCAAAACACTATGAGAAGCCTAATTAGGCAGAACACTAGAAGAAACCTCCATCCAACCTTCCCGCTAACTAAGAGGCCAGACGGGAATCATTGGTCGACTCTTTACGCAAGGAAGGCAAGACTTGGTTAGCAAGCTGATGTAGTGATTGAAGGTGCGTGCTGAACGGCAAGTATGTTCTTGTGAGCTGACTGCATGGTATGATAACATTTTATGGATGGCCCACAGTACGGGTCATCCCATCCTATGGGTCACCCTGCAATTACTCGGTACTCAGAATTCCCCCGAACCCACCCAAAAAATAAGAATGGGATAATGATTGTGTGTGAGAGAGAGAGAGAGAGAGAGAGAGAGAGAGAGAGAGAGAGAGAGAGAGAGAGAGAGAGAGAGAGAGAGAGAGAGAGAGAAGGAGAGGGAGGGAGAGAGAAGGAGGGAGAGCGCGAGAGAGAAAGAGGGAGAGCGCGAGAAAGATAGAGAGAGGGAGATAGAGGGGGAGGGAGAACAACAACAGGAGGGGCGGTAAGACATAACAACACCAAGCCTGGGAACACTTTTCACTGCCACGAGCTGCAGGAAGAGGAGGGGCATACCCCTGAGCTCTGGAAGCTGCCGGAATGTCCAGGTCTGGCCGCCCGACTCTGGAGGAAGAGGTATAGATGAGGCCAAAGAACAAGAAGAGGTCGAGAGGAGCGAAGAAGGTAACGCTTAGCGGGAACGAGAATATGTGCCCTGAAAGATGATTGTGATATTGTGCAACCCGGTGACCAAATTTTCCCGAAAAAAGGGGTGCGAGGGGAGAGAGCATGTGTTTGTGAGCCCCATGGTAAGCCCCGTGCATAAAATATGAGAGAAAGATAGCTAAAAAAATGAAGGGGAATAGAGAAAGCAATAAAATAACTGATTACAGTTGTATGTTAAGAACCTGGTAGATGAGTTAGATGATAGTGAAATGATAAAGATAATGTCAACCCGATATAATACCCAATACAGCACTCCTGCTCCTAAAATAGTAAGAAAGCCCAAAACGCCCCGTATGAAAACTATAAGGAACTATGACATACAACGACAGAAAGGGAATCCTTCTAAGGGGAACCTTAATACCCGCTCTAGAGAAGGGGTACGAAACGAACAGACCGAGGTAAAACTAGTAAAATAATAACCAAGACAGAAAGAGGATCTGTCATGAGATAGACAGGGACAGAAAACTAGACAGAAAACAAGAGAGACAGTACTAAAGATACAATAAACTGACAAGTGACAACTACGACAAGATTACTGATATGATGCGATGGTTGCTTGGGGGACAACCCTTAGTGAATAATAATACAATGCAATATGATACAAAAAGTATCTACCAAACTGACGGACAGCATACATGACGAAACTTCGAGAGACAAACATGACGATAATCAGCAGACTGACAACAATATGACAAGTTTATCTGTTTTGATGCGATGGTTGCTTGAAGATCGATGTTGCCAGCTTTACAGGAGGTTGGGTAGGTGTCCTTGTCCGTAGGGTTGAGATACACACACACACACTTTTCTCTCACACTATGTAATGTGTGATACTCTCTCAAATGTAAACAAATTTCAATAAAGGGGGTAGAGGTCCTTCCCGTGCAACGTAACAAAAAGTGGCAGTGAAAAGTGAACCCTAAATAATTAATATTTCTCTTTTTTACCTGGATAGTTCCATACAATATCATGTCTGGTTTATGGCGGAGCAGTGCAAATTAAATTGTTTCCTGGGTCCCTAAATATACCCTTGTTTGGTTATATTACTGGGGGGGAGGGGGTATTCTAGACTTGGGGGCATGGTAATGGTTCACATATAATGGAGTTAAACGGTTGAAAGAATGAACGGGTATTTTTCATTAACATGCATTTGAGAACCTTAAACCCTCATATTTTCCAGTATTACTCGAGCGATAAGATTGTTAGGAGGAGTTTTGTTATCAGTCCACCCGACGGGAAGACCCATATCTCAGAGGAACTATTCTGGTGAGTGACATCTTTCTATTCTGAATATATTCGGATCAGTTTGGCTATAGTAGGGGAGACTGGAGAGACTATAACATCAAAACTCCATGTCTTATTCCACTCCCAACATCCTACCTGTTTCAGGACATTCTCTCTGGGTCAGGGTGAACCACTTACTGAGACGATATCCTTCACTGGCCTGGTCCTAACTCTAACCATTGTTGGCCTGCCCTGTCTGGCTCTATTTGTGGGGACCCTATTTGTTCTGTGCAAGAGGAGAGCTCCCTCTGGTACCTGGACAAGGATACAGTGCCATCTAATTTGTAGGAACTAGATGTTCTTGCAACTTGACTTTGAAGTTTGAGAGATATTGGGTCGGGCATATGGTATAATTATAAATGTAAATATGTTTGGGTGTGGTTTGTTAATCAGTTTTGCCAGTTGTTTGTGTGTGTGCGTATGTGAGTTATTTCCAGTTAATTTGTGGCTTCATAATTAATTGTGCGATAAAGCAGGGAGTGTTTATAATAAGCAGCCCTAATTACTGTTCGTAAGTTTTTTCCATTTTGCAGAAAAACGTGTTTATGTTTTGACTGTCAGACCTCTATTCTGAATCAGATATTTCGTGTTAACTGTCCTTTACAAAAATTCCTTCCAGATATTGTAATATTCATGTGTTTCTGTTTTCTTCCGGCTTACTACTCGCATGGTGTATTGCCTTTTTTAGGCTAACAAAACCCCCAACCTACTAGCAATCAAGTCACGAGGTCCCGGACATTGGTAGGCAGGGTCACGTGACCAACCAAATGCTAACAGGAGCGTCTTCTTGTTTTAAGGAATGCGCGTGAATTTAGCGCGCAGCCCTCCTGAAACTTGGTGAGTTCTAACCATGCAGAGAAAGTAGAATAGAAATGAGCCTGATGACATCATTTATTATCCGCAATATGTAGCCATTTGAAAACAAGATATTTTGTCAGTATTCAAAACTTAAAGTTAACAAAATTGAACAACAACTAGATACAGGAAAGATGGTGCATCGTCAGTACAAGATGCACCCTGTACTATTATAGTACCCCTATTAATATTGTTAACACCCCTCTCTCTATTACCCATGGAGTCCCAGCTCTCTCTCATTTCTATCAACAAATCAGTTGCACTGATAATCACATGGTTTCACACATTTTCAATCTCTCCACTCTCTCTCACACGAGACCTCTCTGAGTCAACCCCTCGAATCGTTTGAAAGTGTAGTTCATAAACACCCAGTCCTTACTACTTTCTTGTGCTGTCTCATCAGTTAGAGGTGCCTTGATGTCTATCTCAGGGAATTCATCAAAGTTTGATGTATCATCAATAGCCCGCACTCGGATGCTAATTGCGGGGGGCCGGTCTCTGATATACTCGAAATCAGTACCCTGTAGAAAGGCGTGTTCCTTAATTTCGTGGACCCCATTGCGTCCCAGCCGATCGTCAACATTGCACACCAGACGAGATATGAGGGACCTGGCGTTGTTTGAGATAGGAACCTCGGGAGGATAAATCAGGTTTTCTTTCCACGTCATAACTTTCCGGTATGTGTCTTGTGCGTTCTCAGAGCAGAACGGTGGGTAACCTGAGGGAGAGAAGGTGCGTTAGTAATGTGTGATCACTTGACTATTATGACGTGATCTTTATCAATAAAAAAGGGATTGAATTCAAAAACATACCAATCAACATTTCATACATGATAACCCCTAGACTCCAGTAGTCGCACATTCCGGTGTAACCCTTGTGGAGGAAGACTTCAGGGGCAATATAATCGGGTGTACCAACCGTACTGTATGCCAGCTGAGGGGGAGGGAGGGAGGGAGGGGTTTTTTAGTAACTAGGATACTGCAAAATATCAGGTGTGGAACTGTGGAGGGCACAATTTAGTTTTGTATTATACAACAAGTGTTATACTGGACTCAGCACATGGAATAGGGGAAGAGATGATGATATCTATTTCAATGTGAACACACCTGTCGCCGGTTATTTTTCCAAGTTGCTGCACGACTCTTGCTATTCGCCGCGTCATTAGCCGGGCTTGCCTCCTTCGCGTAGTCCGATACAGAGAGATCGCGATAAAATTCTGTTCTGTGGGCCTTCTTCAGTCCTGTAGCTAACCTGAAATGAAAATGGAATGTTAAAAACATTTGAGCCAAGAATTTATTATTCCCCATCCTCCCTTGCCCTGTCTCACCGCGCCCCGGAGGGTTAGAACATAACAAACCCTCCATACACTAGCTAGGGGTATCAACAGCCCACTCGGCACTCACCCAAAATCAGATAGTTTGATATGTCCACCGGCATCCAACAGCAAGTTGTCTGGTTTTATATCTCTAAATGGAGAAAGTGTTACACACTGTATGGAGACAGATACTTGGTATTGTGGGGGGTGGAGAGATAATATAATTGGTATTTGGGGGGAGGGGGAGGGGGAGATAATTGTTATTTGGGGCTTGGAGGGGGGAGACAATTGGTATTGGGAGTACCTGTGAATGAATCCCAGCCGGTGTATAGAGTCGATTGCCAGCACACATTCTGCCATGTAGAACCTACTTTCATCTTCAGAGAGTGTGTCCTGGGAGGATGGGGTATACACATTGTGCGATGTATCCAATAATAAAACAGGACTATCTCCCTATCTCGACTTACCCGTTTCATCATGTCCCCTACCCCGCTAATAACAACCCACCCGTTTCATTAAGAGTGTCATCATGTCCCCTCCAGGGAGGAACTCCATAATCAAATAGAGGTTAGTTGAGTCCTGAAAGGAGTAGAACATCTTGACGACCCACGGATTATCCGCCTCTGCTAACACATCCCTTTCCGCACGCACGTGAGCAACTTGTTCCTTCTCTAACATGTCCACTTTCCGCATAATCTTCATTGCGTACATCTGACCTGTGGAATGAGGTGGTTGCCAGGTGGTTACTAGGGAGTTACTAGGTGGTTACTAGGTGGTTATTAGGTGGTTACTAGGGAGTTACCAGGTGGTTATCAAGTGGTTACCAGGTGGTTACAAGTTACAGTGAACAGATTATATCAGTATTCCCCCTGATAAAATCCTCCTTTATAATTACCTGTATCTACTTTCTGTACAAGTCGCACCTCCCCAAATGCGCCCCGACCAATAACTTTCAGGGACTCAAAATCACCAACCCCCAGGCGGGATCGTTTAAGTCGTAGAAAATCTGTTTCTTTTAATGCCTGTCGTCTCCTTTGGTCCTCCCTTTCCTCTTCGTTCAGCCTTTGGTCCTCCATCTTCTTTTCGAGACCTCGTAACCTGCAGTTAGAGGTTAGTGGTTAGAGGGTGGTTAGAGAGTGGTTAGAGGGGGTTAGAGGGCGGTTAGACCTCGTAACCTGCAGTTAGTGGTTAGAGGGGGTTTAAAGGGGAAATTCTGGTGGATATCTTGTACATAGCAACCAACTATCATGGTAACCCATGGTAACAGATGGTAGCCATGGTAACACACCTGTTGTCTCGTTCGTTGTGCATGACAACTAGGTTATGATAATACGTCTCCAATTTAACACGGGCCTTGGCAGCCCTCTCCTTCGTTACCGAATTGTAGGAATGTCCCTCCATCAGCACTCCACTCATTGACTTTCTCTCCTCACATGACTTGCTATTGGAAGTTAAATCTCGAGTTTATTTTGGATGTGTCTAACAAAATAAATCAAAGCAAATGAGGATAGAGTGTGAAATATTAACAAAAATATGATAAAAAGATACTAGATAGTAAAGCTACTTATCTATGGAAGGGATGTCTAATATGCCATTAAACTCTTGTTGAACACGTCTTTGTACACGCTGTAACGAGCCATTAAACACTGCACTCCATTCCTCTTCACCCTCTCCAATATCCCTGATAATAACTTTGCGGAGGAAACGTAACAACTCCTCAACCAATGACACATTACCATACCCAATCAGCTTCTCTAGATATTCATCAACATGGTCAATGTCACATTGCAGTGGTTCTCCAGTTGATCTGCACCAGTCAGTCAGTAGTCCCTTTATCACCTCCTTGTCGGTACTCCCCATAAAGTCTGGGACACCACTGTGTGTGAACAGAGAACACAACACTGAGGGGGTCGGTTTCTGAACTGTACCAGGTGTAACTGCCTCCCTTAGTTTGCTCATTTGTACCCCCAACCCTCGTATATCACTAGGTGTCACCCCCATTTCTCCAGCTAACCTCACTACATGCCTCAATATCACGCTGGCTGTTCCAGTAGCGCTTGTCAGTGCAGTACTCCTACTAACATTATCACAAATACCATGGCCCATGTACTTGGCGGGTTCTGCCTCCCCAGATCGCTCCTTCATCTTTACAGTTAATAGACCGCCCAGGACTCCCTCCCGGGCCATTCTGCTCTCTAATTCCGTGCACATGTGACCCAGGAATGTTTCTAGTTCTCCCTGACAGCTCAATCTCACACCGTAGTTTATTTCAACTGATATAGACTTCCGTTCATGTTTAAATGCCAACTCCCGGGTATCGATACCCCGACAGAAGTTGTATACAGTTTGACCGGTTTTAGCCCCCAAGATACCGCAAAGGTCTTCTTTGGAGAGGGTTAACGCATCTTTACAGGATGTTAGATTGCGGGCTGCTAGTTTTCTTGCCATGGATCTCCCCACGCCAGGCAGATCGGATACAGCCTGTCCAGAGAGATATTCCTCAACATCATTTACACACAAAAACTGGCCATTCGGTTTGGCAGCTTTGGTGGCCATTCTAGCAATTAGTTTATTACCTCCCACCCCTGCCGAGACAGTACACCCAATAGCATCCTGAATATCTAGCCTGAGTCCCAGGATAAATGATTCCACCTGATCTAACTGACTAGCCTCAACCAAATCGGACACCTCTATATACGCCTCATCGCAACTAACCACCTCTACACAGGGTGTCCTGCTGACAAGCACTCGATAGAAGTCAAAGCTGGCTTGTTGGTACAGTTTAAACTCGTATGGGACGGTTATAATATCGGGGCAGAGTTTGAGGGCAGCCCCAAGGAACATCCCATTTCGAATTCCAAACTGACGAGCCTCGTAACTGCAGCTGGATATCTCAGCGTATGAGTCTGCTTTACCTCCTATCTTGGCGTGGGTTACACACACTGGCTTGCCTTTTAGTTCCGGTCTTGATCTTAGGCAAATGGAGACGAAAAAGCAATCTATGTCAATATGAACGACAAGTGTATTTTCTTGTTTTCTATTTTCTGGATTTAACCCAGGATGAAACTCAGATTGAAGCTGGTGTACAAAGTGTCGTAGCTCGGAAACTGAAGTTGAGAGGTGGTGTAGACGAGAGTTACTATAAAACTCACTCACAAACTTTGTATCTGTTGTTTCGGCCATTGTTTTGGACGATGATGCCGCAGCAGCAGTTGAGTTGTTGGTGACCATTGTTTTGATATTCAGAGACGAGCGATATAGGATGAAATTAGCCTCGCTCAGCCTTTGTTTTTGCTTATCACACTGGACAATCCACTCAGGTTTTACAATACTCAGGTTTTTCCACATTTTAATTTTGAAATCCGGGAGGTGAGACGCGATTATGTGAGACACATTGGATTTACTGAAGAACATATGAACTGCTCCCCCATTTCGCAGAACAATTTCCTTCAGGATAGTTGCAGGAGGCTCGGTGAAACCGGTTATGTAGATTGATACGCCCCTGAGAATGTTAGATGTAGCTCCACCGTGTAGGAGGTGACGGTGGTCGGTGTTCTGGTCACTCAACTTCTGTTTTTTCAGTTCCATGTACTCTTTATGAGACCCCATAATACCTGATATCGTCCTAGAGTGAATAATAATGTTCCAGTGGTAATCTTACAGTAGCACAATACCGAAAGAAAGGGGAAAATGGACGACTTCCGTCACGGAGGCAAGACGTTTGAAGAAAACGAACGCGAAGCAAGGTTTAAAAAAGAAAAGATGAAAATTTTGGCCTGGATCACGGCGCCGCGCATTAAAACAGCGCGCGCCGCGCATAGTGATTTGGCACCGAACCTGATAACTTTGAGCTCTTTCCAGTTAAACAAGATTGTGTACATTACAAATAGAAACAGTCATATTAGAAAATTTATTAAACTTAAAATTAAATCTCACACTAGCTACAAAAGATATTAATACGTCCAAAGATATGTTTTTAGCATTATACTCACAGTCAAACCATTACCAAATCAAACCAAAGTTTGATACTGATCTTTAAACGAATTTCTCTGAAAAAAATTCTAATTTTGATGTCCATTTAGATCCTAAACCCAAGTCCCAAATCACTCAATTTTGTATCTGCTCGGTTTTGAGCCAGTTGACACCACAGGTTGCAACTCAGCTTCTGCTTCTTTTTGATCCAACCGATGTCGGAGGCCCTCGACTTTCTTCTGCATTTGTCCCTTCAGTTTGGTAGTCCTCATGAGGTCAGCAAATCCTTTAAGGGCCTGCTCCCTCTTGTACAACTCCTTAGCACGCTCCAGTTCAACCCAGGCGGGAATATCGGGTATTGCACGTGCAATGATGTACTTGATAGAGAGGAATACATGTTCCATAAATATCACAACCAGAATCTGCTGGCCAACCGTAGCCTCAGGGAACCATCTTCCAACCTAGGGGAGGAAAATGGAGTAGGGAGGAAGTGGAGCGAGTAGGGAGGGAGGGAAGAGAAGGGGAGGAAGGGACTTGGGGAGAGGGATGAGGAGGGGAGGGAAGAGGAAGGGAGCGAAGAAGTTGAAATTACTTCTAACAATTTCCTATATCTATCAAGGTGGGAGTGGCAACACAAATTATCACCATATGATTAAGAGGTAACCCGGAGGGGGCGGGGTAAAAACTATATAATCACCTGTCCACGAATGCCGATAAGAGAGCAGTTAACAATGATCGATATGACACTGAGCACTTCAAAGGCGTCCGACCAGAACCCAATGTCCTCAACTCTCTTCATGAAGGGTCTCTGGACTCCGTTAACCTGTGGAGAGGGGGTTGATGATGTGCAAGTCAGGGGGAGGGGCAGGTATGGAAGGGGCTGATGATGTACAAGTCAGGGGGGAGGGAGGGGTATGTTAGTTATTTGCAATTAATGAGGGTGGATTATATCTCCTTGTATTTTATATACCATTTTGAATGCATCACCACGGATCTCGATGATATTATTGAGGAAAGCCCACACTGCTGCTAGGGGGTACGCAGCAGAAAACAGGATCACGTAGCCCATCTAGGCAGAGAGAGAGAGGGTTACACTAGTTTCATCTAGTGATTACATTTGGTAGGTTAATTAATTAGTTATTTAATTAGGTTAATTAATTAGTTATTTAACAATTAATTAGTTAATTAGTGTTTTCACCTGTATAAACATCTCCAGATAATCATCAAAAGAACTCTCGTACTCTGGTTTCTCTGACTCTGTCTCTACTTGAGATAGCTTCACTGGTGACGTTGTCTCTGTTTCCTTTTTTCTTTGTAGAAGGTAGACCTTGACAAGACTGGTGATTGAGGGACCCAGGATCTCACCTAGATTTCCAACTATCTGTTTTGTGATCAACAATGCGGCTAGCATCTCCTGCAATTTCTGCAGAGGGGGAGAGAGGGAATGAGTTAGTTTCTAGGTAGAGGAGAGAGAGCTAGAAAGGGAGTTAGTTCCTAGAGGAGGGGCAGGGAGTTAGCTGACTTAGTGACTTAGGGAGTAAGATGGGGAATAATCTCAGACTGTTTCTTCATTAATTCGCTGTTTTGTTTCCACTATCCCGTGCACCCTCGTTTACAATTTCAGCCCCTGTGCTGCCAACTACTTACCTTGGGCACAACCTGTACTAGTTACCTCAAAGTCTTGTAGGTAGAAGGCAATGTAAAAGAGGGCAAGGAAGGAGTTAACAAATTTGAAAAGTATCAATTTGATGACAAGCCAGTTTTCATAAGTCCTCTGATGCTGATAGTTCTCCCAATCGTTGAGGGCCATGGCAATGTTACTGTACAGAACATCCAGAATGCCAACTGTCACCGGGAGGAGGATCTTGGGGGTATACTTGATGAACTGTCGGAGGAAATCCGGTACGAAATCTGGAAAATCCCCTTCTTTTGTCATCTGTTGGATGTAGTCGTCAAACCTGGGGGAGGGGGAGTTGTACATCATATCTTGGGGGGGAGGTGTACATTATATCTTTGGAGGGGGGGGGGGTTGTAAATCATATCTTGCGAGGAGGATTGTAAATCATCATAACTACTGTCACTATAATTACCTACATTAAGTTCTGTCTCTATACTATCACTACCCACTACCTGAAAACTGCGAACATGGACACCAGTACTACAAGGAGACACGCCAGACTGATCAGTAGGGATACCGCTTGTTTTATCTGCCTCTTGTACGCGGGGTACTGGAGCTCTGCTTGTCCTGTTACAGGGTGAGTTCCAAGAACCCCTTTAAACTGAGGTCTCTCCACCTCCTGCCTCTCAACCTCCCTACCGAGTGTCCCCCACTGCCAGGCCAACTCAGCGCTACGTCTGAAATGCGTTGACATGATGTTAGTACAATGTAATTTGATTAGTAACATGTTAAATGCGTTGACATGATGTTAGTACAATGTTTTACTTTAATTAGTAACATGTGTAGACAATTGTTGAAACCCTTTTTATTGAGACAGGGTCAAGTAGTAGGCACATATAGAAGTTGTTGTTGTTACCTCTTCCATAGCTCCAGAAATATGGTAGGCCACATTACATTGAAGAACGCGTAGAATGTGAAGCACCAGTCAGCGGATTCCACTCTACCATCGTCGTATATCAACTCAATGGTAAATCCGACTAGCTGAAGGAAACACATATGTGTGATTATAACGGCAGGTGAGTAGAACTTCGCTCCTAATAAAAGGCTGCAATAAAAGGCTGCAGAAAATATATGCATATGTGTGATTATAACTACAGGAGACAGCTGTCCTGTCAGAGCATTGGCCTGACCCATTCTCGCTCGCGAGAACTGTGGTCAGAGCATTGGCCTGACAGCAGCTGTCTGGCGCGAGACAGTGCGCTCAGATGGGGTCCATGGCACCAGACAGCGCGAGACAGGGCGCTCAGATGGGTCCCAGACAGGGACGAATGAATCTCGCGGTGACACTTACCAAGGGTACAACGAGCATGAAGGTATAAAACCCTAGCCACGCAAAGTAGATGGCTATCTCGTCTCCAAAGTAGTGACGAATCAGGTTTAGTGGCTGGTCCCTCCAGCTCCACACCCAAACCCTGTTTAACACGTCTTGCTTACTCTTTTGGTGAAGCGGGTAGATCTATGAGGGGGGGGAGGTATGATTTAATACCAGATATATAAAATAAATCTTACTTTCTTTTGTTGTGGTACTCAACAAATATTCTTTGAGACAAAATTGTGGTCAACAACTAAAATATATATGTTCTCATCGTAAATGGAATGTCTGCAGGTAGAAATTTGTCAATAAGTAATATTTCGAATATTCAGGCATACAACAATCATGAGATAACCGTAGATAAATACCTATTGAAAAATACATAAGGAATGCAGCCCCAAATCGTTAAATGAGTATCAAAACGAGAGACATATAAAAAGAAGCCAGTTGAAGTTTTTCAATAATTTCTACCAAGTATAATAGTACTAAACTGTCTACTATATAGTGCCTATAATAAGGAACCGTCATATCAAAGTAGATTTGCGCAGTTCCGGCCCTAAAGTTTTATTTCAATCTAAACTTGTGCCTCAATAGTAACACCGTCAATAGTAACTCTCAATAGTAACACGTCAATAGTAACACCGTCAATAGTAACACCGTCATAGTAACACCCAATACCAATATAGAACACCGTCAATAGTAACACCACCGCCTGTAACAACTTTCTCCCCAGGAGTACCGCGCTATGAGACTGTTTATCCTGTGTATCCTACTGATTGGAATTACAGAGGGGCTATGGAGAAGGAGACGACGTAGGAGGAGGAGGTCCTGCAGCCCCCAAAACGGTGGATGGAGTGGTTGGGGCTACACTTCTAGCTGTGTCTGTAACCATGCTACCGGAACTGGCTACCGCCCAAGAATAAGACACTGCAACAGTCCAGCGCCTTCCTGTGGGGGAGCAAGCTGCTCTGGTAGCTCAACTGGTAGTGACGACTGCTCCAGCAGCTGCTGTAAAACTGTCAATGGAGGGTGGAGTGGTTGGGGCTACACTTCTAGCTGTGTATGTAACCATGCTACCGGAACTGGCTACCGCCCAAGAATAAGACACTGCAACAATCCAGCGCCTTCCTGTTGGGGAGCAAGCTGCTCTGGTAGCTCAACAGGTAGAGACGACTGCTCCAGCAGCTGCTGTAAAACTGTCAATGGGTGGAGTGGTTGGAGTCCACTTCTCGTGTGTCTGTAACCATGCTACCGGAACTGGCCCCCCAAGACAAGATCGCAACAGTAGCGCCCTACTGTGTGGGGGCAAGCTGCTCTGGCAGCTCACATAGTAGAGACGACTGCTCCAGCAGCTGCTGTAGAACTAGACATGGAGGTTGGAGTGGTTGGAGCTACACTTCTAGCTGTGTCTGTAACCATGCTACCGGAACTGGCTCCCGCCCAAAGACAAGATCCTGCAACAGTCCAGCGCCCTACTGTGGGGGAGCAAGCTGCTCTGGCAGCTCACATAGTAGAGACGACTGCTCCAGCAGCTGCTGTAGAACTAGACAGGAGGTTGGTGGTTGGAGCTACACTTCTAGCTGTGTCTGTAACCATGCTACCGGAACTGGGCCCGCCAAGACAAGATCCTGCAAACGTCCAGCGCCTACTGTGGGGGAGCAAGCTGTTGGCAGCTCACATAGTGAGGACGACTGCTCCCAGCGTGCTGTAGAACTAGACATGGAGGTTGGAGTGGTTGGGGCTACATTCTAGCGTGTGTCTGTAACCATGCTACCGGAACTGGCTACCGCCCAAAGACAAGATCCTGCACCAGTCAGCGCCTACTGTGGGGGAGCAAGCTGCTGGTAGCTCAACGTAATGACGACTGCTCCAGCAGCTGCTCGTAAACTAATACACGGAGGATGGAGTGGTGGGGCACACTTCTAGCTGTGTCTGTACCATGCTACCGGAACTGGCTACCGCCCAAAGACAAGATCCTGCACCAGTCCAGCGCCCTACTGTGGGGGAGCAAGCTGCTCTGGCAGCTCAACTGATAAAGAAGACTGCTCCAGCAGCTGCTGTAAAACTGTCAATGGAGGTTGGAGTGGTTGGTTACCATGGGGTAACTGTTCCTGTGATCATACCACGGGAACTGGAACAAAGCTCCGCAACAGGACATGCACCAGCCCGAGCCCTGCCTGTGGAGGGGAGACCTGCAGTGGGGGCGAGGGAATGGAGACCATGTCCTGTGATGATGAGTGTTGCAGGACCACTCATGGGGGCTGGACTGAGTGGGATGAGTGGGCGTGCAACTGTGATTTCGAGACGGAGGAAGGTGTGACGGAACGAGAACGGGAATGTTCTAATCCGACCCCTGTGTGTGGAGGGAAGACGTGTGAGGGAAGTGCTAGAGAGATACAGTGATAGAAGCTGCCATTGTCCGTTGTAATATCTCCTGTTATACAAGGGGAGAAGAAGAGAGACAGAGCAGACAACCCCACAACGACATGGTACTATCAAAACATTTTGTTTTAAAAACGAACAATTAACAGTTTTTCGTGATGAATCAAGGAGTCATGTAAAGAGTATAAGACTAGTTTACATTTATTGATTTTGAACCTTTTTGCATGTACGGAAATTCGTTTGTGTCCAATTTGAATCAGATAAAATACAAACTGTCCGTTGTTTATTTAAGTTACCGTGGTGCTCCGTTATAGCGCACAGTGCGACCAATGCACCAACTGATCACGGAGCACTATGTTCCTGTTAGGCCTAATAAAAAAGACAAAGGGTAGGTCTCTCCCAATCACCGAGTTTGTTTGGTTACGAAGTTACCCCTTGCCAGCGTGCGCGAAGGTCGCCCGGAGTGTGAGGTGTCTTCGATACCAACGAGTTTGTTATGTTCTAACCCTCCTTTACAAATAGTAGGGACGATAGTGTCAGTCGATGTCAGGGATTTTAAAATTTCCCTATTCAAGTGTTCGGGGAGCCTCTCCTGAGTAAAATGCGACCAATTAGAGCTCCCAATCTTTTCTCGTTCTCTAATTATTCGTGATTATGCTTATTATGACGTCATCAGCAACTACCAGAAATCTACATCTTAGGGCTTAAATTTTTATACTAGCTGGTAGGGGACCACTAGATTAGTGGGCAAAAAATTTTTCAGGTCGATCGGAGTTATGGGCGTGGCGCTATGGCGTTTGAAAGTGTGTAATCCGGTGATGACGTCATCAAGGATTATCAAATTAGGTCAACGCGGGGGGTCGAGACCGGGTGCGTTTGATCGAGCCTGATAAGCTGATCAAAAATCTGTAGGGGTAGATCAATCCCCCAACTAGGAGCTGAGCTATTAGCGTTTTTCGGTTTTTAGGTCACGTGACTTCGTCAAAAATCAAAAAAATGCTAATAGCTCGGCTCCTAGTTGGGGGATTGATCTACCCCTACAGATTTTTGATCAGCTTATCAGGCTCGATCAAACGCACCCGGTCTCAACCCCCCGCGTTGACCTAATTTGATAATCCTTGATGACGTCATCACCGGATTACACACTTTCAAACGCCATAGCGCCACGCCCATAACTCCGATCGACCTGAAAAATTTTTTGCCCACTAATCTAGTGGTCCCCTACCAGCTAGTATAAAAATTTAAGCCCTAAGATGTAGATTTCTGGTAGTTGCTGATGACGTCATAATAAGCATAATCACGAATAATTAGAGAACGAGAAAAGATTGGGAGCTCTAATTGGTCGCATTTTACTCAGGAGAGGCTCCCCGAACACTTGAATAGGGAAATTTTAAAATCCCTGACATCGACTGACACTATCGTCCCTACTAAAACACAGTCTAGCTCGGCAATCACCGAGTATGCGCGCATGCGGTGCTTATCACCGCGCCGACTCTAAGCCCTAAGCCACTCCGTACCGAGGTACTTAAAGTTCAGTAAGAGAATGTGATTTTCCAGCCGAACCAATCTATAACTCGGTCAACTAAACGGCTTGAATTAGATCCCGAACCGAGATAATTGGAACCCGTTACCCGGGACCTTCTGCTTGAGAAGCGAGTGTGGTAAACCACTACACTGCACCCACCCTGCTGGTTGAGTAGCACTTATATAAGACCCTCCTCTTCGCACCGGGCCTTCGGCCCGGTTCGGCTACGTGAGGCCGCTTAGCGAGGAGCATCAAGGTTGCGCGATGTACAGCCAGTGTCTAACAAACAACACCCTGCCCAATAACGTAGTAAAACTGCAAATAAAGTGTACTAAAACTGTAAATATATCTAATTCTCTGCTGTACCTGCTTGATAATCCCTGCATTCACCAGCCCACAGATAACAGACTCATTTGGATGAAAGGTAAGGGTGGAAACATCAACAGTAGAGTCCGTCCTCATGGACTTGATAATTCCGTTAACTATTGCCTGTCTCTCGGCTGCTGAGAGAAAGCCATCGGTACCTTGCCGCGGACAAAACCGTGCCATCTGCAGAGAAGGGGAGGGGGATATTCAGTGCGGGGGGTGGGGGATCCAGTGGGGGATTTCCAGTGCGAGCGGAGGGGGGGGGGGTAACCTGTCTTGTCCAGTGCTATTACACACCGGATTATGATCACTTCCACCCCTCACTATGTCATCAAAAAAATGAATTTATTAGAGAAACACGTAGAGCCGTGTATTTTATTGAACCCAACAACATTTTAGGGCAAACACACCCCTCGCCGTTGCCTTGCTCGACCCTGTTTCGCCGCGCCCCGCCCGGGAGCTTGGTGACGCAGTCACCCTTACAACTCGCGTGCATAGCGCGCCAAAACGAAGCCCGAAAGCGGGCTGAGTTGTGACGGCGCCACCAACCCGGGAAATCTTTTACAAATGTAAAGGAGGGTTAGAAGATAACCTCGCCTACCTCGGCCACGTTGAACGGTTTCATGCCATCCCCTTTGTCCGGGTGAACCCTCTTTAACAGTTGCATCTTCTCAGCAGCTTTCAGGAACACGTCCCCACTCGTTGTAACCTGGATATAGGGTGTGAATTGGGATCCATACATATTCAGTGTGATTAGAGACTAGGGTGTGAGGTGTGATTAGAGACTAGGATGTGATGTTTGTATTGGGTTTCTTCGACGTGTGAAAGAGCAGTAATCAGTGCAGGCAGTTTGGTTACGAAGTTACCCCTATTATTGCATATAGTGAGCTTTCGCGGAGGGGTAATTTCATTACCAAGCAGACAGTCATACTGTACAGTAGTCTAAACGCCACGTGCCTTATAGAATATGTCCCCTGAGGATCCCGTCTCAGTTGTAACGACCAGTGCTGCATCCTCTAGTTGTACCTGCAACCATTCTAGTATCTCAGTAGAAGCAGAGCCTGACAACCTGGGAGGAATTGATATTCGTACACTTGTTATAACACGAGCAAGGCAAATACCCATTTATACTTGACATGTTCCTTGTCTGTCAGCCCTCACACTGGCCCGTAGGGCGAGCATAAGCGAGCTGACATGCTGTAATAGGCGCTAAACGTGCCGAACAGACAGACTGCGTAGCATGGCAACTTTATACTCCCCTTACCTGATTGCAACATCACACACTATATCAGGTATGACAGGTCCCTCCCCACACCGTTCATTCAACTCCTCTTCGTTAAGAGATGGATCGTTCTCTTTGTCGTGATTCTCCTGAGATATATGACACATTCCAATATCAATGTGAACATCAATATGAATATGAGTAACTACAAGTGTGTCCGATCCGAGCAGCGTGAGCGACGTATGACAAGCAATAACCCGTAACCTCAAGACATCAAAACAAACCAGAGCTAACACCATGAAACTCACCAAAACTAACACCATGAAACTCACCAAAACTAACACCATGAAACTCACCAAAACTAACACCATGAAACTCACCAAAACTAACACCATGAAACTCACCAAAACTAACACCATGAAACTCACCAAAACTAACACCATGAAACTCACCAGAACTAACACCATGAAACTCACCAAAACTAACACCATGAAACTCACCAAAACTAACACCATGAAACTCACCAGAACTAACACCATGAAACTCACCAAAACTAACACCATGAAACTCACCAAAACTAACACCATGAAACTCACCAAAACTAACACCATGAAACTCACCAGAACTAACACCATGAAACTCACCAAAACTTCGGAAGTGCTCCTCCTGAACTTTCTAATTATCCTCTGAGCGACACCGGGGGTGTTTTCCCCAGTTGGAGTTCCCTCGTTAAACTGGTGATCCAAAAGGCGGTGAGAGGTACCCAGGTGTGGCGTGTCCGATCTTGCCACAATATCTGATGTACCACTGCAGGTACAGGATGAGGTGGTAGGTGGGAGGTGGTACAGCTTATAAATAACCATCAATTGTTAGATGTATCAATGAGAAATGTATAACACACAGTTATAACAGGGTATACATTATATTATGTTTATGTGGTGTGTGCATATGTTTTGAATGGTAGGAAGGTCTCTGAAGACAATAAAAAGGTTTACTTTTTGAAGGAAATGAAATATTAAGAAAGATAAAGGAATTTATCATGTGCAAGGTAAAGAAATTTAATTGTTTAGTTTAGAAACCAAAACTAAACATAGAATAAGTGAGATAGCTATTCCATACAAGATCGGGGGACAAGATCTGGACAAGATACCACTTCTTTAGTAACACCCCAGTAACACTAACCTTTGTCGAGTATCGGATCGTGCAAGAGGATCTAGATCTGACATCATCGTAGAGGGGCTGGCTCTTACTACAGGGGGGCTGGCTCTTACAGTGGGGCTGGCTCTTACAGTGGGGCTGGCTCTTACAGTGGGGCTGTCTCTTGCAGAATTGCTTGGCGGCCTTATTTTCACTGTGGGGTACGCTGTGTTAGGTTGGATACTGAATGCAGTTATTTAAGGGCAGCTATTTTACGGTTGAGAGGTGTACTATTATACACTTTTAATGAAATAAACGCTGTATAAATAATTATCCACTTCTAAGAATTGGAAATATCAACTTAGCAAATCATGCCGACCTAGTGCAATGTAAACCAATACAATAAAATGAAGCAGACGACGAAGGAACTTATATTACCAACAATAATCGTCTCTAGTAACTATCTAGTACATACTGACCGTTAGGCGGGGGTACTGGTTTATCGTCTGCTGGAGGGGGTTGTTTAAACGCCCCAAAAACGTCCCAAGAGGGGGTGGTGGGTGGGCTGGCTGTTAGAAGTCTCTCAATGTAGCTCGCCCTCACTGTCAGTTCCCGTAGCTGCTCTCGTCTGTGTCTCACAACAGGGTCGTCGTTAACCAGACTAGTTAGGACTGCAGTGGTGGTGGCTCGTGCTGTAGTAACTTCCGGCGGGGTGTGCCGGGTTCTCTCTTCCCCAGAAATCACAGACGTAACAGTAGGCGGTATGGTGGCTAGTGGGATATGTTATAGTCAGTGTGAGCGAGTAACGGCAATCGGAACCGCCAAGTATCGTGATGGGTATACATGGAATTAGTTGATGTAATGATATGGGGAATAGAGACTCGGCAACACATAAACTTATTAATCGAATTATGTCATGTGTGTATACATTGTAACACTAATTATTCGATGCAATCATTGTAACAAGAATTAATCTGTGCAATCAAAGACGAACTCTCTACATGAGACAGAAAGATCACTACTTCTCTACGATTCGACACGAACTAGCTCACCGCGGAAAAAGACTGAGTAAAATAATGGACGCTAATGTGTCACACAGCTCAGATTACTTTAATTATTTCTCTCGCCGCCACTCTCCATCTCTCTCTCTACACAATTATCTACCTCTAGCTTTCCTAAGCTGTCGCTTCTAGTCTCAATCACATAATCACTTTCTGGTTTTTGTTACTTACAGTTGTTTGCCATATTTCCCGTCACTGCAGCAGGGGGCGTCGCTTCCTGGCATCTTAAAACATGGCAACCTGCAGGGGATGGTAATTCCATGTTGCAATATCTACTAGATACTATCTACTAGATACTATCTATTAGATAGGGAAGCAGCATCAGACAACTAACAATATCACAGAATGTGATTATTGCGGTGCATCATTTTATAAAGCACACACAAACACACACAAGTGATGGAAAACAATGCATATACCCGCACAATCATATTTAGAACCCCGCATAGACAACGTTTTCTTGAGAAAAAGGTTCTGAGCAAGTCAAGACTTGTTAAGAACGGGTTCTGAGCAAGTCAAGACTGTTTTAAGGATATATTCTGAGCACGAGCCATCACTACAGGGTGTTATAATACCTTAACAAACACTCCTCCCCTGCCTGATCCCCTCCCACACAGCGATATATTCTATGTTGTTATTGTTCTCTCGATCTGTATAACTCACAGCTGGAGAGAGGGGCCTCTAGAAACACACATGGGACCTGAGAGGGATACAGTGTGTAACTAATCTTGATACTGACTTAAAGAAAGGGGCAGGTAATGGGCTAACATTCCCTGAACTTACATCATTATCGTGTTCATATAAACATAAACCGAGAGACAGCCAAAGTCAAGGTTCAAATTGTACCAACTAAACAGAGTCAGAGACTGACAACTTTTCCCACGCACCCTCTCACCTGCGCGCCACTCTACCAGATCCAGATGTTTGGCGCGTTACGTCTTTGTCTTGAGAAGAGTGTGCCAATGTAGTGTGCCAGGGGTTTTCAGCGGCCAGGCCGGGACTTTCCAGCGATTCCAAGCTTTGTTATCTATCGTAACCATAGCGATTTGTGTACCTAAACAGGGTAATATCTAATGACTAGAAAGCCCATTGTTAAGTCCTACAACAGCCCCCCCCCCCCGTCCCTATGCCCCCCCCCCTCACTCTTCGTCTCTTATGTCGGGGTAAAGAATACGGAGGTTGGTAGTGGTAGTGGTAGAGCGCTGGTGATAAACATCAAAGGAAATCCCGATGAATAACATGTAGAATCAGGTGATAAAGATCCGTAGAATTGTAGCTGTGTAGAGAATCAACGGGGTACGTAGGTAGAAAGGCTTTGGCAATCATGGCGACCCCAGCAGTAGATCCCAAAACACCACAGGAACACGCAACAAACAAACAATAACATGCACGTGCAGTATCCCCCAAAACAACCCATACCCCTCCCAGGGCACCTCCTTGGCAACCCCCCTCTATTTGCACGTGTGGATACTACATCACTACTCCTCACGACGTTCATTTGTACTTTATAATATAGATAGTATAACATTTCTGAATGTTCAAAGGAAACGCGAAATATAAGGCTATGTAGGTACTAAGATTGTTGTAGGTATTAAAGGTATTCTTCAGGTTAGCATAAAATTATTGATTATAGTGAACAGTTGTTATGTTCTAACCCTCCCTTTACGGGGCTCGCGAAACAGGGTCTAGCTAGGCAAGTGAACAGTTAGAGTTAGAGTACCAATAAGTTACCAGCCTCGGAGGGAGTAAAAAACTAAAATACAAATTTACTAAAACTTAAATAAAGATTAATAACGATTTCAAAGTAACACAATTATTAGCACAGTCATATATCATTGTTCATTCAACATTAGAAAATATCCTAGAGAGTCACGTATATTCTGGAGGCAGCAACGAATGTGAAGACTATAGTTTGTCCGACCCCTAACAAGAATGCGTCTAGAGAGCTCATTGTAAAGTCCCCCGCTTGATAAACAAACATTATCACCGCACCTGGGAGATGGGGTTTCAATTAATGACTTTGAGATGTTACTAGGGTTATTGCCACAACCCACACACACAATGTAGTAGTATTGTACTCTCTTGACTAAAGCAATGTCACAATTCACAAACAAAGTATTATTATTGAAATTGTATTCTCTAGACTCACTTGTTATAGTACCAGCAAAGAGAGGGGTTAGGAAGCCTGCTAGAAGAAATACAGGGACAGCGTACATTGCAATGGGATGACCGCCAAGACTGTACCAGGCAAGTAGGCCCGCCACTAAGTGAATCACAAGACTGGATATCAAACACCAGATGAATATCTCTCTCCACATTCCTGGGGGTATGCTGATATTAGGGGAAGGGGGTATAACATGCTGATATTAGGGGAAGGGGGTATAACATGCTGATATTAGGGGAAGGGGGTATAACATGGTGATATTAGGGGAAGGGGGTATAACATGCTGATATTAGGGGAAGGGGTGACTGGGGAAGGGGTATAACATGCTGATATTAGGGGAAGGGGTATAACATGCTGATATTAGGGGAAGGGGGTATAACATGGTGATATTAGGGGAAGGGGGTATAACATGCTGATATTAGGGGAAGGGGTGACTGGGGAAGGGGGTATAACATGCTGATATTAGAGGAAGGGGGTATAACATGCTGATATTAGGGGAAGGGGGTATAACATGCTGATATTAGGGGAAGGGGGTATAACATGGTGAGATTAGAGGAAGGGGGTATAACATGGTGATATTAGAGGAAGGGGGTATAACATGCTGATATTAGGGGAAGGGGGTATAACATGCTGATATTAGGGGAAGGGGGTATAACATGGTGAGATTAGAGGAAGGGGGTATAACATGGTGATATTAGGGGAAGGGGGTATAACATGGTGATATTAGAGGAAGGGGGTATAACATGGTGAGATTAGAGGAAGGGGATATAACATGCTGATATTAGGGGAAGGGGGTATAACATGGTGAGATTAGAGGAAGGGGGTATAACATGCTGATATTAGGGGAAGGGGGTATAACATGCTGATATTAGGGGAAGGGGGTATAACATGGTGAGATTAGAGGAAGGGGGTATAACATGGTGATATTAGGGGAAGGGGGTATAACATGGTGATATTAGAGGAAGGGGGTATAACATGGTGAGATTAGAGGAAGGGGATATAACATGCTGATATTAGAGGAAGGGGGTATAACATGCTATCAAAGATCACAAAATGAGGGTAACAAGTCGAAATTTGGTCATTTTGCCCTCATTTTGCGATCTTTGAAGCCTTGACTGCAATGCGAGTGCTGGTAAAATACTATTTATAGAAATGATCAGAAGATCAGTGTACTACCGTATGGTGTAGTTAGGTCCCCATTGGTAACTTGGATGTCAATATCAGTCCACCCCATCGTGAGGAGCTATAAAAAGTGCTACCTGTCAAAACATTGTACAATAATATTGCAACAAAATGTGAGGCGTACACTGTACTACGACTTGCATCTAGGGGTCACTGGTGAAACGGGAATTAATAATAATAATAAAAATAAATTGATTTTTATCAACCCACTGGACCCTGTTATTTGTCTAGCTAGACTGTGTTTCACGCGACATAACAACCTGTTACATATATGATATACGATTTATTATTTGTTGCCAAAACGTCATTCTTCATCAAACATTCAAACAATAATTATGACTCATACTCATAATGTATCGGTCATGCTGGACTGTGTACCTGTACTTTATCAAATTGTACTTTTAGTTTTTACTCCAACTACAACTACAAGTTGATGAAGTACCCAGGTCCCAGGGGAGGCGATGCGGGCACACTTTTACTTCAGATCTTGATGAGAACAAGAGTTATTTACTAACGAGCTTTCGACACTCTAACCTTACTATCTAACGCTCATTAAATCCCGTTCTATCCCGTTCGGCGAAGCGTGTGAAGCATGCGGCAGTGTTTTGTGAATGTGTGTGGCTCAAATTGTCTTGGCAACCAAAAATAGTGACCAAATGTAGCGCTACCGGCTACCCTTCATATAGTTAGTATATCGGTCCAGTGGGTCTAGGAAAAGCTTTTAGGGTAAAAGAAGAGATGAAAATCGGAAAAAAAATGCTAAAAAGTGGGAAAATGACGTGATTTTTGATGAAAAATTGCTATAAATTGAAATTCAGAAAAAGATTTTAAAGCCGTGACAGAGATTTTTCCAGCGTGGGCGGATCCGAAGGATCCACCCGGATGAACGTTTTAGCACGTGTGCTAAAATATCATACAGGGTTTAGAAATCTCAGTTAGGCACTGAACACCTGACCCACAAGCAGAGTGAGTTGTGCCGGTAACGCAAAAATTGCGGCCGTCTGCCAACACTGCAATATTCGATCATACGGTCCCCGTGTGGGTTGGTAAGAGTTACAGTCACCCACGTTTTTGGCCATAACTCAGCCATTTTTTGGCCAAATTGCTTCATCATGGGCTCGTTGGAAAAAGGGCATTTAGATATTGCCAACGAACGAGCCGAAATGAAACAATTTGGCCAAAAAATGGCTAAGTTATGGCCAAAAACGTTTAAATTTGGTGCCAAAAATGGGTGATTATAATTCTTAGTTCTTACCGTGTGGGTTGTGCCGAAAAATGAATAAATTAAATGCCTACACACTTAAAAAACTAATAAATATAAAAAGAATCTCTCATTTCTATTAATTAATCAGAGGTTAACGGTCAACCGTTAACCGTTAAAGATTTTGTTTTTGTCGCGACAAAAACAAATCTCGCGTCGCGTCGGGCGCGATTATAATCTGGGTGCCTTGCAGCGTGTTTACAGGTGCGCACTGCCAAAAAAGTACACCTAAAACCACTTAGACCGACTTTTTTCAAACGGCTATAGCCGCTGAACCACATGGCCGATTTGAGTAAACTAAACGGTATCTGATAGAGAATCGATAGCCCTAACCGATAACCCCAAACAAAACCCTAACCCGACCCTAACAACAGCCCTAACCCGTCTCGACCGCCAAAATCGACGAATTGTTAGCAATGGAAGGCACCCAGATTTTAACGTTTTCCCGTCGCGTCGCGTCGCGCGATCTCGAAATTTTTTGTGAAAGCCGGGGTTGCCGGTCCAATTAAAACGGAATAAAAATCAAGGTAATCAGTACATATAAGATTAATAAATTAGATTAGATTAATGTCATTGGTTAAACTACAAAACCGAGTCCATTTATTCCCCCTGAACCCCCTGATGGAAATGAGTACAGTTTTTAGGAGTGAGAAAGAAAGTCGTAGTCTGATATAACGCACGCTATCATTATAGGTATGCCCGGTTTTGTCGGCGAGACGGTTCGCAAGCTTCTTGTAAAATACCTCGGCTCTTGGACCCATGACCCCAGTTGTTGAGAAAACCAGTGGAGTGAAAGTTGCTTTCTCCACCTCAACTACTCGTGCATCATAATGAAGTACTTTTTCTCGCTCATGCCGCTTGATGGTGTTTTTGAGTGGCTGAGAAATGTTGTTTGTTGTTGTATGCGCCTCCGCTTCCAATCCTCTACTTGTGATTTTATCCCGTCCGGCAGCCAGTTCCTCACGCCCGAGAAGGACGGAGCTCAGGTTCCAGAGTTTCCTCTTTCCCCCGGGAGAGTTTTCTTCCTCCGTCTTATGTCCATGGTTTTGGAGATAAGGGTGGAATCGTCTCCCATAACTATCTTAACAGGTCCCATGAAGAGGACCGCACCAGCACTGTTTTCACATTGTGCCAGTCTCGGATATCTCCAGCGACCCTTGGTGAGTGGCATCTCAGCATTGATCGCTCTAGATGTGGCCTTGGCTAGGACAATTCGGACGCTCCATTGACTATGGCACCTTTGTAGATTTTGCGCTGCCAACCTCTGATTTGTAATCAGTACTCCATGTGGGTTCATGGAACATCACTTTTTGTTCGTGATGCAGATGCAGCGTCCGGCCGTTCATGGGGTAGTTAGGGCAGGTTCCTTCCCAATTAACGGAACTCTGGCGTGTGAAATGTTTAGTGGGTTAGGTATCTATGTGCGTCACTCATAGAAATTTGTTTTGTAGCATGGGATAGTGGTTTGTTCTGTTTGTTGATCAGGTTTTTGTGGAGGCTTGTTTGTTGGTAGAGAGTGATGATGTTGGTTTGTTACCTTCATCGTTTGGGGGGTAATCGCCATTTGGGAATCTCCTACGCTTCTCATGGACTTTTGAAGAAGCGTAGGTAGTAGCGAGGCTACTGGTTAGTGTAGTTTCTCCCTGTTGGGCTACGGAAACACCCCTTGAGTTTATCTCGACCTCGGCGTGGGAATTTTGCCGAGAGTCGGTGGTAGCTAACCAGTTATGACCTAGCTTGTTAGACCTTTTATACCTGTCCAGAGGCTAGGTGGACAGAAGGTAGAGGGAGGCCAGTTGAGATTAGACCTCCTCCAGCCTGGACTTTTGCTGGAGGACGGGTTTTGGCCGGTATTTAGCCATCTACTTTGGCCCAGTGCACAAGGCTGGGGAGATGGTGTAATACCGGCCGGGGGTATCTCTATTCAGAGAGAGATGAGTCATGAGCGGATTAGAGAAAGGAAGAGAGAAAAACACACCACCCAAGGAGGGCAGCTCTGTTTCCTTGGAGTGGTATGTGAGATGCTCCAGGCAGTTCAATAGCTTCATGGTTTACCTCGGGGTATGCCGGGTCACCCCTGAAGATTCCCTGCCTGGTCTGTAGGACACTATTGCTATCTAAAAAATAGACATTAGCCGCGGCCTGCATCTCAAGGGCGAGGGAAGGAATCTCACCCTCCTGAGAAATGTTAGTAGGTGCCAGGCTATTGAAGACTACGGAAACACCCCTTGAGTTTATCTCGACCTCGGCGTGGGAATTTTGCCGAGAGTCGGTGGTAGCTAACCAGTTATGACCTAGCTTGTTAGACCTTTTATACCTGTCCAGAGGCTAGGTGGACAGAAGGTAGAGGGAGGCCAGTTGAGATTAGACCTCCTCCAGCCTGGACTTTTGCTGGAGGACGGGTTTTGGCCGGTATTTAGCCATCTACTTTGGCCCAGTGCACAAGGCTGGGGAGATGGTGTAATACCGGCCGGGGGTATCTCTATTCAGAGAGAGATGAGTCATGAGCGGATTAGAGAAAGGAAGAGAGAAAAACACACCACCCAAGGAGGGCAGCTCTGTTTCCTTGGAGTGGTATGTGAGATGCTCCAGGCAGTTCAAGAGCTTCATGGTTTACCCCGGGGTATGCCGGGTCACCCCTGAAGATTCCCTGCCTGGTCTGTAGGATACTATTGCTATCTAAAAAATAGACATTAGCCGCGGCCTGCATCTCAAGGGCGAGGGAAGGAATCTCACCCTCCTGAGAAATGTTAGTAGGTGCCAGGCTATTGAAGACTCGGATGTCAGTGAATACCATATCGAGGTCACTCCACACATTCCGGGCAGAAACATCCAAACGGGCACTGTTAACAGTGATAGCAGATTTGAATTGGAATGTTTCACCAGTTATGGGTAGGAGCTGCGGCTCAATACGGACGTCTTTGCAGCCGGCCTCCACGAGGATGTTAGCTGTGAGGTCTCGGATGTTATTATGCCGTAAATACACGTAACCTCCCACGGCACATGAAAGGCAGTGTTCGAGAGTGTTCGATTTTCCACACGCACAAACAGATGGTATGCCCTCAAAGGGTAAGTTGTAGCGTAGTAGCAGGGCATCTCTGAATTGCTGTTTATTCAGGACAAATCCGTGTTCCACCAAGGGCAGAGCAGTTAACCAGCTAGAGGCCCCTCTAGACGAGATCTCCTCGAATAATCGCTGGTCAAAGGTTGAAAGTAGTGCCCGGGTTTGTTCTTTTTCGGCATTCTGTGTAGATCGTTTTACTTTCAGGACTGCAGCCTTAGCTCCTTTCGCTTCCCACAGGAGGAGTTCCGAACGTTCTTCACTAATTAGGAGTTTTTGTTCCAGAATGAGATTTTTAAGAGGCTGGGTCGCCTGAGAAGAGTTTATGAACTCAGCAGCCGCCTGTTCTGTAGGAATCAAAATTCCGAGCCCACCATCACGTGCAGGGAGAGAGAAGAGAGCTCTGATGTTGGGAGGGGTGTTTGGACCTATCAGGGCAGGGATAAAAGAATCCTTGATACAGGTCTCCAAGGGCGTAAAGAGTTCTGCAATCCCTGCAGTTGTTCTCATTAGAAATAACCACTTTTTAGATAAACCAAACGTATAACCACTGTAGGCACATTGTGGTTCACTAGTTGCAATTTCCGACAAAACTTTCAACTCCTTGCTCCATTCTTCTACTTTCTCAGAAACAAAGTTAGTTTTGAAGTCACTGGTCCCGATGGGTGATCCCAAGTATCGAACCCCTTCTGTTGTTATTATAACATCAGTTCCAGCAAAAATGTCAATGGCTTTCTGTAGATATTGTTCTTTGACAAGGAGGATCGATTTCGAACCATTAGGGAGATATCCGTATCCCGGGCCCCGCTCACACAGTTTTTGCCACCACTCCCGGATTTTCATCAGTTTCCCAGCCGAAGCACCGTCGTCAGCATAAAACAGCTGAAAGTCCGAACATGATGACAAATCCTCCATCAGGGGGCGAAGGGAAATGGCGTAAAAAGGTGCTGCTGCGTTATCTCCCTGGGTGGTTCCCTCACACGATAATACATATTCGCCATTGTATAAAAATAGTTTAACTGGTGAGCGATAAAAATTGATAAAAAAAATAGAAAACTCTGGACATAGATATCTCATATTAATAAGACACGTGTTACGATTTAATACATTAAAAGCATTAGAAGCGTCTGCACACAATACAGCTTCAGTTTCATCTCGCTCAAAATATTCATTCATAGCATGTATTGCTGCCTCGCAGCCTCCCTCTTGCCCAGCCGCAAGCTGCAGCGGACCAGCAGATAGAATAATTTCACTTCGGAGATGCTGGGTGACAGTACGTCCAATGATTCGTCGTAACACCTCACCGATTCCAATGGGCCTCACCCCAGGGTTTTTGTTTAGTCCGATTAGCCTACAAGCCAGTAGTGAGGAAACGGTCGTGGGATCCACTAGCTCTGTACATAGTCTCCTTGTTAATCGGGCCAGACTAAAACTTAGGTTGTCGCCTTCTTTAGTAAATGCCTTGGAGCACAACATACGGGACCATAGCTCGGATGACATACCACTCGGTCCACAGCCGCCACGGGTGGATTTTGCAGCCCGTTTAATAGCAACACCATCGAGGCTGTCAAAAGTGGCATTCTCGAAACTGGGAGCAGGTACTGCAGACACGAGGTGTTTTCGGCTCAGGGGTGCAGCCGCAGGGTGTTTACTCTGGAGTTTCTCAATAAGGTCAGGAGTTACTTCTAGTGGAGCTGATTGGGATGTGCTGAGAAGACGCATGGCACTATTAACCCTTCCCGCCATCATAAGCCGTGCAAAACCCTTCCTAGTGCTTTCACTGTTCGATGAGCCAGAATTTAGCTTTTTCTGAATCGCTATCGACTCCGATAGTAATTCAGAGAAATTTCCCGCTTTCCATAGTTCCAGCCGTCTGCTCCAGCCGTCTGCTCAGAGCGTCTATTGACCTCCGACACAAAAGATCGCCCAGCGTTACCTTTGGGTAGTTTAAATAGGTTCGGGCGCCAGGCTGCTGACAGTTCATTAAGAATCACCTGCCCTGAAAGATCGCCCCACGTTGCTGTTAGTGGTGTCGCAGGTGAGAAGTCGGGAATACCGCGGCACAGTTGTGACAGTAATAGGGAGTCTCAGATGGAATATCCTGAAAGTCCGACTCTGATAGCCCTTCACAAGCAGCGTGGAACCAAACATCGCATTTCTCACACTGAATACAATCGAGACCGTCTTTGATCCAAAAGTCTACCTTACAGGTAGGGCAAGGGTCTGCTGTTGACTCGTGTGGAGGGGTGTCTGGCGTTGGCGTAGTTGGACGTGGACAAGTTGAGGGAATGTTGGTTGCCTTGGCAGCTGTTGTCTTTCGCTTAGACTGCCTCCCTTTGCTCGTCCTTTCAGCCATTGCTGCACCTAAAGGTCCCCCCAAACTACTATGTCCCTTTCTGCGCGCGACCGGATTTTAGACGGCCATAGCTCCACCTCCTGATAAGATAGAGACCTGAAATTTGTTTTGTAGGGAGATCATATTGAGTTCTTCGTACAAAACAAATTTCAAGTCTCTATCTCATCAGGGAGTGGAGTTATGACCGTGGGAAATTTCACAAAACCCGAGTGAGGGACATAGTAGTTTGGGGTGTACTTTAAACCGACCGCCGAGGGCGATCTCGAAATAAATAAAAGTCCTAAAACTTCGACGTGCGCGGCGCGGCGGGCACATGCAAGCAATACGATACGTAACAGCGCCTTCCGTTAAGTTGCTAATTTTGTCACCGATTTGACACTATCAAGGGTTTTTATATCAAAGATCTCAATTTCAGCTCTTTCTTAATCTAATGAACCCACTAGTAGGGACGATAGTGTCAGTCGATGTCAGGGATCTTAAAATTTCCCTATTCAAGTGTTCGGGGAGCCTCTCCCGAGTAAAATGCGCCCAATTAGAGCTCCAAATCTTTTCTCGTTCTCTAATTATTCGTGATTATGCTAATTATGACGTCATCAGCAACTACCAGAAATCTACGTCTCAGGACTTAAATTTTGATACTAGCTGATAGGGGACCACTAGATTAGTGGGCAAAAAAATTTTCAGGCCGATCGGAGTTATGGGCGTGGCGCTATGGCGTTTTAAAGTGTGTAATCCGGTGATGACGTCATCAAGGATTATCAAATTAGGTCAACGCGGGGGGTCGAGACCGGGTGCGTTTGATCGAGCCTGATAAGCTGATCAAAAATCTGTAGGGGTAGATCAATCCCCCAACTAGGAGCCGAGCTATTAGCATTTTTTCGATTTTTGACGAAGTCACGTGATCTAAAACACGAAAAACGCTAATAGCTCGGCTCCTAGTTGGGGGATTGATCTACCCCTACAGATTTTTGATCAGCTTATCACGCTCGATCAAACGCACCCGGTCTCGACCCCCCGCGTTGACCTAATTTGATAATCCTTGATGACGTCATCACCGGATTACACACTTTAAAACGCCATAGCGCCACGCCCATAACTCCGATCGGCCTGAAAATTTTTTTGCCTACTAATCTAGTGGTCCCTTATCAGCTAGTATCAAAATTTAAGCCCTAAGACGTAGATTTCTGGTAGTTGCTGATGACGTCATAATTAGCATAATCACGAATAATTAGAGAACGAGAAAAGATTGGGAGCTCTAATTGGGCGCATTTTACTCGGGAGAGGCTCCCCGAACACTTGAATAGGGAAATTGTAAGATCCCTGACATCGACTGACACTATCGTCCCTACTACACGATTTTGCAAATTGGTCAAGAAATTATGGTCAAAAACGTCCGTCGTCCAAAAATGTGAAGAGCCGAGTGAGTGTTTACTTGGTGACCAGGTGACATACTGTCTGGCGCCGCGACCCATCTGAGTTGGATCCATCGCATCCTATTCTCGCTCCGCGAATAGATGTGAGATCGATCTCGGTCGCTGCGCGACCTCGATCTCACTCAGGCATCAATGTGGCCAACCATCTGAGCGCATTGGTAATGGTAACATAGACTGTCTATTAGACACCTGGCGCGACCCCCGCACACAGGTGCCCGCTCCGCGCCAACCCAGAAAGGGTCGTTTCTTTAAAAGGATGTTGCAAAGGATGTTGCACGCGATCCACTGGATCGATTTGCATTGGTTTGTCGCAAAAGACTAAAAATTGATCCTAATATACTGGAAAATACCCGAGAGTTTTGTCTGTCAACAGGAACTGGAAGTGGGTCAAAATTGACACTGAAGGCAAATCTATAATCCAGTACTCACAAGGCCTCAACCTATCTCCCAATATCGTCAGACTCGACAGACTCAGTCTAAACTGCCTGGGAGTGGTGCAAAAACTCTCGGAAGCCAGATTATAGATTTGACTTCAGTGTCAATTTTGACCCACTTCCTGTTGACAGACAAACTTCTCGGGTATTTTACAATAAACTATAGGACCAATTTGCAGTCTCATGAAACAAGCGGGATGTAAATCGGTCCAGTGGAATTGGATCACGTGCAAGATCTCGGCAATTTCTCATTTGCCGCATACGGCGTCTAGACGGCGTCGCAACGCCGTCTAGACGGGTTTTGATAAAATCAGCTAAAAACGGTACCAAAATTGCTTGAAACGGGTTATAGACGGTATCAGACGGTGTTGCGACGGTATCAGACGGTCTCTAGACGGTCTCTAGCCGGTACTGTCCCGGTGTCTAGACAGTGTCTGGACGGTCTCTAGACGGTATCCGTTCAAAGTTGAGACGGCACGTCTGAAAATTGTACCAGACGTTGAGACGGACTTTTAGAACTCCGTCTGTATTTCAGACGGAGTTCTAAAAGTACGTTTAAACGCAGTCTAAAGGAAAATCGATGAACGTACCGTCTAAACAACGTCTCAACTGAAACCGGTCAACATACCGTCTAAACATCGTCTAAGCAGAATCTCGCGATTCAGTTTCAAATACCATCTAGACAACTTCTCAAGCAATTTCGATACGAATACCGTCTAAACAACGTCTAGACAACGTCTTAAGCGAATCCGATACAATCTACCACTAATTCCAACTGGCATGGGTAATCCAGAATGGTCTTCGAAAACGGTCTAGTCTAGACATCGTTATTTTAGACGTTGTCTAGACGTTGTTTAGACGGTATTCGTATCGAAATTGCTGGAGAATTTGTCTAGACGGTATTTGAAATTGAAACTGAATCGCGAGATTCTGCTTAGATGTTGTTTAGACGGTATGTTGACCGGTTTCAGTTGAGACGTTGTTTAGACGGTACGTTCGTCGATTTTCCTTTAGACTGCGTTTAAACGTACTTTTAGAACTCCGTCTGAAATACAGACGGAGTTCTAAAAGTCCGTCTCAACGTCTGGTACAATTTTCAGACGTGCCGTCTCAACTTTGAACGGATACCGTCTAGACACCGTCCAGACACTGTCTAGACACCGGGACGGTACCGTCTAGAGACCGTCTGATACCGTCGCAACACCGTCTATAACCCGTCTATAACCCGTCTATAACCCGTCTGATACCGTCTATAACCCGTGGCCGTTTCAAGCAATTTTGGTACCGTTTTTAGCTGATTTTATCAAAACCCGTCTAGACGGCGTTGCGACGCCGTCTAGACGCCGTATGCGGCAAATGAGAAATTGCCGAGATCTTGCACGTGATCCAATTCCACTGGACCGATTTACATCCCGCTTGTTTCATGAGACTGCAAATTGGTCCTATAGTTTATTGTAAAATACCCGAGAAGTTTGTCTGTCAACAGGAAGTGGGTCAAAATTGACACTGAAGTCAAATCTATAATCTGGCTTCCGAGAGTTTTTGCACCACTCCCAGGCAGTTTAGACTGAGTCTGTCGAGTCTGACGATATTGGGAGATAGGTTGAGGCCTTGTGAGTACTGGATTATAGATTTGCCTTCAGTGTCAATTTTGACCCACTTCCAGTTCCTGTTGACAGACAAAACTCTCGGGTATTTTCCAGTATATTAGGATCAATTTTTAGTCTTTTGCGACAAACCAATGCAAATCGATCCAGTGGATCGCGTGCAACATCCTTTGCAACATCCTTTTAAAGAAACGACCCTTTCTGGGTTGGCGCGGAGCGGGCACCTGTGTGCGGGGGTCGCGCCAGGTGTCTAATAGACAGTCTATGTTACCATTACCAATGCGCTCAGATGGTTGGCCACATTGATGCCTGAGTGAGATCGAGGTCGCGCAGCGACCGAGATCGATCTCACATCTATTCGCGGAGCGAGAATAGGATGCGATGGATCCAACTCAGATGGGTCGCGGCGCCAGACAGTATGTCACCTGGTCACCAAGTAAACACTCACTCGGCTCTTCACATTTTTGGACGACGGACGTTTTTGACCATAATTTCTTGACCAATTTGCAAAATCGTGTAGTAGGGACGATAGTGTCAGTCGATGTCAGGGATCTTACAATTTCCCTATTCAAGTGTTCGGGGAGCCTCTCCCGAGTAAAATGCGCCCAATTAGAGCTCCCAATCTTTTCTCGTTCTCTAATTATTCGTGATTATGCTAATTATGACGTCATCAGCAACTACCAGAAATCTACGTCTTAGGGCTTAAATTTTGATACTAGCTGATAAGGGACCACTAGATTAGTAGGCAAAAAAATTTTCAGGCCGATCGGAGTTATGGGCGTGGCGCTATGGCGTTTTAAAGTGTGTAATCCGGTGATGACGTCATCAAGGATTATCAAATTAGGTCAACGCGGGGGGTCGAGACCGGGTGCGTTTGATCGAGCGTGATAAGCTGATCAAAAATCTGTAGGGGTAGATCAATCCCCCAACTAGGAGCCGAGCTATTAGCGTTTTTCGTGTTTTAGATCACGTGACTTCGTCAAAAATCGAAAAAATGCTAATAGCTCGGCTCCTAGTTGGGGGATTGATCTACCCCTACAGATTTTTGATCAGCTTATCAGGCTCGATCAAACGCACCCGGTCTCGACCCCCCGCGTTGACCTAATTTGATAATCCTTGATGACGTCATCACCGGATTACACACTTTAAAACGCCATAGCGCCACGCCCATAACTCCGATCGGCCTGAAAATTTTTTTGCCCACTAATCTAGTGGTCCCCTATCAGCTAGTATCAAAATTTAAGTCCTGAGACGTAGATTTCTGGTAGTTGCTGATGACGTCATAATTAGCATAATCACGAATAATTAGAGAACGAGAAAAGATTTGGAGCTCTAATTGGGCGCATTTTACTCGGGAGAGGCTCCCCGAACACTTGAATAGGGAAATTTTAAGATCCCTGACATCGACTGACACTATCGTCCCTACTAAATGGGGTGTAGCGCCGCCATACAGTTGAAAAATGATTTTCTACTTTCTGTATCAAGTGAATCAATGGAATCAATGGAATGCTTTTAGTAGAAAATAACGTCATTAAAATGGTAATATCATTGCTATTGGCTAAAAACTTGCTTCATATAAAGCTATGATATCATCTAGATGCATTAAAACTGCATTAACTTCAACTTCAAGGCAAGGAACTGGAAAGTAGTATAGTAACTGATAGTGATAATCATTATTTAACTGCTAGCCACTACTTGCCTTGCTCGAAACTGTCTCACTGCGCCCCGATTGAACAAAAGATGCTGCACCAGCCGCCTGGCGCCGCCAGGCAGGATAATTCGGGGCCGGTAAATCGGGTGTCGGTAAATCGGGATCCGACTGTAATTATTGGCTCCATTGCAACCTATTCTCGCTCCGTTTGAGTTGCAGTTACACTAGAATCATTCATTGAATGGTCAGTGCAAGTGCCTTGGGTGAATGAATGCAGAATGAGGCTTAGTTCGTGAAACTTGATACAGGGTCCCGGAACCTTCAATTCTTCAAATTCAATTGATTTTGTCAAATTTTTTTCCTCGTTGTGGTATTTCTACATTTTTTCGCATTTACATACTGCAGTACCCTGTAAGGCGGCGCCATACCCCCATTTGATTCTCGACAGTGCGCTCAGATGGGGCCGTGGCGCCAGACAGGCAGACCTAGGTAGGTACACCATGCAATGGTGTTTGCTTTCAGTGAGTCAGGAATAATATTTAATCAATGGTATACCTATATATACTACCGCTCTGACGCTGAACAGTGTCAGTTAAGCCCCGATTTGCTGGCACTGTTTGGCCTGGGCGGTAGGTATCTAGCTCTTTACTTTCACCAAAGTCATTGACCGTGATTTGAGTCGGCTCCTGCATTTTACAATTTGAATACCAACAATTCAAACCATATAAGAATTATAATAGCCAGGTTCCGCAGTAGGTACAGCTTGAACTTCAGCCTTCAGCGACATAATTTGAACATGTTTATCTTTAGGCAGCGGATTACGGGGCCCGAAAGAAAAGCCCGAACAGTCCCAAAACAAAAACTAGCCAATTTTGTTTTCGTATGCATAGGTAGGTAGGAACCTATTTCTTGAATATTCAGTTCTTAGCTTTCCACTTTATTTATTGTAATTTGTTAGGAAGGCAAACTAAAATTAATTTGAGACTTTTGCTTGGTATCTATTCCGTACTCCAAATAGGAATTAGAATGCAATATATGTAAATATTTCACTTCCCCCCTCTCTCCACACCCCTCTCTTCCCTCTCTTCTAGAATGTTGTAATTTGAGATGAGTCACACACTTGTCCTGACTATCCTCCTGTTTCCTGCCTGCTTGCTTTGCGAGTGTATCTCTCTCGGACTGGACAGGATCGCCCAGCAGGCCACCCTGACCCTGACCACACCAACCTCGTGTAAAGGAGATTACAGTGTGAAGTTGGTTGCGAAGAAACCGAAGGAAACCATTATGCAATGCTCTGTTCTGTGCCATAGAACTAGTCGAAGGAAGGCTAATCGAGGACCTAAAAAGAAAGGTGGAAAGGGTAAGTTGACCTCCTCAGATTCTGCAACCTGTACCTCCCCAAAGAACAATTATCCTGCCTGTCTGTGTAGTACATCATGCTCCAAGCGACGATGTGTGTTCTCCTGTGATTGTTATCAGGCCCTATCGGTGTTTTCACTTGACACACACTGGGAAGGAGTGAAGAGAAATGTTTGTGTGAAGAAAGTGTCTGGAGGGGGTTCCCTACATTTCTCACTGCTCCCCACTACATTAACATACAATTGCGAAAAACACTATGAACCCTGTGACCTATTGAAAGAGAACATAGGAACAGTTGATGGAATTTCATTTCCCTGTACTAAAGGCGAGAATTTGGTTATTTTGGCGTGCAATTGCTCGTGCAAAACGAGTAAGAAACAATGTGACGTACCAGTGGAAGCTGTGAACCACAGTCGCAGTCCCATAACACAGCATCTCTTGGAATATTTAGCAACACATAGCCAATCTCAGAGCAATCTAGTCATACCTCCAGTATATAGAGAAGAAATAAAATCGTACATTTCAAATCAAAATTTATGTGAAAAGCGTGAATCGTGAATCACGATGATTGCGGTGATTTTTATTTTTTTGAATTAAATATTTGATAAGAGATCTTTATTTGATGTGATATGAGAACTTGGTATCCAAGACACCTCACACTCAGGCCGCTTCGCGCGCCGGCAAGGGAGGGGTAACTTCGTTACCAATATGAGAACAACGTACGTGGTTGTGGAACATGGCTAACCTATTGTATTGTCGCTGTTTTTTAGTTTTATGTAAAACAACGAGTTTTGACAAGTTAAATAATCAATGACAACTGTCAAACACTACAACTTAAACTACACATTCAAACTAACTTTTCACGCACGAGAGACAACTTATTACGATAGAAGAACTACAAACTGTATATATATATTGGTTGCCCAGGTTCTACTACCACGACCCCCGGAGCTTCAAGCACCTGTCCCATTATAGTGTGAATTACAAGTTTTCCATTCCCACTGCATCTACCAACTTGGTAGTACCAACTTGGTGCTTGTTGAGTAACAAACCCATCCAATGAGATCTCTCTGCATCATATAATAATGTCTGAAAAGATTCAGTAGGAATCCATCGAGTTGTCGTATCTTGTAACAAGTCGTATCACTTTCGTATAATTCTCTCAAACGACTTCCTTGATACACGACTGTAGTTGCTGGTGTGATAGTTCGAATCAGGGGCATATAGAGAAATATGAGAGAGAGAGAGAGAGAGAAATATATGAGAGAGAGAGAGAGAGAGAGAGAGAGAGAGAGAGAGAGGGAGAGAGAGAGAGAGAGAGAGGAGAGAGAGAGAGAGAGAAATATGTGAAAGAGAGAGAGAGAGAGAGAGAGAGAGAGATAGAGGGAGAGAGATAGAGAGAGAGAGAGAGAGAGAGAGAGAGAGAGAGAGAGACAGTGAGAAAGGGTAAAAAGGAGTGAGAGATAAGTCGAAAAATAATCCCAAATTATTGAAGTTAATATGTAAATGGATCCATTTCGAAATCAGTTTGTGTAATTAGAAATCGACATACCGAGCTGAGTAAGTTTTCCTCAGGTTTTAGCATGGTAGCAGTTGCTCGGGGAGAGAACGCACTTAGAGGGGAGGATTTGAATCCAGCATACTGTTTCAGTACCTTGAGCATCGTCTGTACGGAGAGAGAGAGAGGGAGTTATTCGTTGCCATTTTTTCAAGAGGCTCAACCTCCTGCAAATGCATTTAATCCAGCTCTCTCACTCGACTTTGTGAGCCCGCCCTGCCCGTGACCCAGGTGCAGCAGGTCCTTGGTTGAATTGAAGTGACCAGGATTGGAGCCCTTTATGAAGAAGTCTACACACACACAGTGTCGGTATTATAATCAATTGTACTGAACTATGAAACACTCTCATGAGGATAGTTCACGTGAATTTACCTAGTACCGCACTATAACTAATACTATCTCGTTCATGAAAATGAGGGATTTTGCAATTCAACCAAACGTCATTCACGTGACCCCCAGCGGTGGAAAATGGGTAAACTTGAGGAAACCTTTATGGTAAACCGCCAGCCCAAAGCGGAAAATAACGACTCAATCCAACCAACCCCCTCCCCCCCCCCCCCCTGGATAGACAACCCTATAACAATTACCCAGAAACCGCGGTAGGCGAGAATTAAAATCCCGACCATTAAAAAGTTTTGGGACAGCTTGCAGCTTACCTCTTGTTGTAGTGCAAGTTCGGTAGTAGTTCCCTTGCTGCATGACAGCTGTACTGTTGAGCTAATATGGGGAGGGGAGAGTTGCTTCAGATGAGTCCTCATGTGTTCTTTCAGAATACTCCCTCTCGCGAATGCTTTACCACACTGCTTGCACGCATGTGGTTTCTCGTTGGTATGGGTCTGGATGTGTCGTCGGAGGTTTGATCCATCCGCAAACCGCATACTACAGTGCTGAAACGAGAGCAAGATTCAGTGATTTGCAGTGGTCAGACTGGTACATTACTATGATTTTTAAAGTACAGCCAACATAAGGGACCAACTTACAAAAAAAGAACCCGGGTATACGATTATAAGAAGGTTATTAATGATTCGTTATGATTACTTGACCAGCTGGCAAGTCCTGGATTACCTAAGATGCTGTTTTCCTTTGCAATATAGTGGTCGTTTTGTTCTCGATAATACCGAGATATTATAATAAAACCCGTATAATTAGTTGTACTCTAAAACTACTAACCAGTATAATATGTCCTTCTATAATATTATGAAATTATAAGTTGTTAAAACCCCTGGGGTTGGTGGAATTGTGTTATAGACCACTGAACGTGGAGTATTTCATGAGGTTGTATTGAGAGACTGAAAGAGTATTACTACCAACTATAGGAGGGCAAGAGAGAGAAATAGGGGGAGGGAGATAGAAGGGAAGAGAAAGAGAAAGAGATATACACATGAGAATCTACTATAAATATCCGCTGTTCCCTTCTCTAGCCGCTGTGTGCAATTGCAGCTCAGTGTGTTTGACCACATCCCCCCGCCTCCTGACTCCTAATGACCATTCGCACCAGCTAGAGTACTAAAGAACTGGTCCTCGCTAATATCATCTTACATCCACAGCGTTCAAATCGGGACTACTATCTAACTAACTCTTGCTGCTCAGAGTGGCACAGCTGGTTATATACTCTGCATCTCCTTGTTGGCTGCACCATGTGATATGATGCCTTGTTTCCTGCTTCCCCTCATACTCCTCCTCTGCAGGGGAGTGCACTCTGCCCCCTCTACCACCCCAGAGAATGGTAGGGATAAACGGTACGCTCTCGTCCCCCTAACGAGATGCCGAGCCCCCAACTTTTACAATTGTAACGAGACAGTCCTGTGTATTCGAAACCAGGACCTGTGTGATGGTGTTTTTGATTGCCCCCTGGGGGACGACGAGGAACGGTGTACCAAGCACGAGTGCCCTCCTGCCGCCTACAAGTGTAGTGATACAGGGCGGTGTCTAAAACCCGGACAGCTGTGTAACGGTTGTGAGGATTGTGATAACTGGAGAGGATGAGAGGAACTTGTACCAGTGTGGTGGGCCAGTGTCCTGGGAACCGGTTCTATTGTGCATCCGATCACACCTGTATACCTGTAGCCTGGGCGTGTGATGGACAGACAGGCCAGTGTAGTGATGACCTGGATGAGAGGTGTGAGTTCGCGGAGCCTCTCAACATCACCCTGTCAACAGAAAATCCATGAGTTCCTTGTCTCAGTCAACTTCACCCGATCTGAATCACCCAAACACAGGCTGGCCCAGCAGATCCGAGTTTTAAAATGGAACATATCACTTTCTGACGGGGGTATTCTGTACGCGGCTCCCCAGCGGGTTTCCTTGGGCCGAGTGTGCGGGCCGAGCAAGGCTGAGGTGAGGGAGGAGGGAGCCCTGGTTGCCCAACTTTGCGGTGATTCCTTCCCACCCTGGCGATCTGGACACATTTATTCTCATTCTGGGTCATTACTCCGTGATAATAAAGTTCTTTAATGACTTTGGAGAGGGAGATGAAGCGGAGAGAGGGCTGGAGATAAAGTTTTGGCAAGGAGCTTTGCTCATGTGAGACAAAGATCAGGGACTAGTTATTGCTCGAATGTGACTGGGACAAAGATCAGGGACTAGTTATTGCTCATGTGGCCGAGAGAGGGACTGTAGTTTGTTGTAGGTTGTGAGATCTTTTTTAGTTGTCTTGTATAGTGCCTAATGTAACTTTTGTAGATGTAAATTCTTTTTAGCTTTTGTGACCAACACACGCACACACAAACTTTTCAGACTGTGCTTTATCCCAATAATTGAGAGTAAAACTGCTGCATTATTTTAAATTTGGTGTGTAAGCACCAGGAACCGACCGGATCAGGAAATACTGGTCCCTGATTGGCTGATAACCAGTCACGTGACCTAAATAACGAGTTCTGATTGGTCGTTTACTTGTTTCGGTCGGTTCCTGGTAAGCACCCGGATCCCTTACCTGGCATTTGAATGGTTTGATCCCCGTGTGGGTACTGTTGATATGGACCTTCAGGGAACTCATATGGGCAAATGCTTTTGGGCAATGCTTGCACTTGAACGGCTTTTCGCCTGAAATGAAGGGGTTATCAGGTATATCACATGATGTAGTAGATAGTAAAACTGGTAGCGATATGAAAGGGGGGTGATTATCAGCATACTCCATGTGACTTGTGGCCCACTAAAGTTGCTTGACCTTACTCAACAAGCTTGTCCAGTGAAAGGGGAACTGGCTGTTGACACGGCGCTATCAGCTGATTCCTAATTGAATTTCAAACAGCCAAGTTGCAGATAACCCTCTTAAGAAGGTGAGAGTGGGAGTTATAAAACTTAGAGAGAGCATGGATTTAGAGAGTTCAGAAAGTACCATGTTTTAAGACACTTTACGTTTCAGTGGTGACTTTATCGCTACCGCACGGTGTCTTTTTCTCAACCTGAGTAAGCGTCTCAAAGTGAGTCATATGACACGTATGATAGTGACACACCACGAGAGGGGCGAGGGGGGGGTCCCACTAAGAGGTCCCCCTCCATTTGTTTACCTAAGTGGTGCCCACAATAAGAGAGACAGTGTTTTCTCTATAAACACAGACAGAGAGTGCTCCAGTCCGGAAGTGGGAAACTAAGAGACAAATGAGAGGGAGGGGACACTAGTGGATCAAGGTGTGTATCGGGGGAGAGAGAATGAGATAACCCTCTCTCTCTCCAATCCAGCCCGGATGTTTGTGTCTGATCTATGTACCTGTATGGATCCTCATGTGAGTCTGTAGAGCCTGAGCAACACCAAATCCCTTCCCACACTCAACACACTTGTAGGGTCTATCGTTGTGTCCCGAGTGGTTTCTAGCGTGAGCCACCAGAGAGTCAGGCCGAGCAAAGGACCGCCCACATTTAGCACAGGTGAATGGTTTGGTGTGGGTTCGGACGTGCGCTTGTAGAGAGTCTCTCCTTGCGAACTCTTTACCACATACTTCACATCGATATTGCTTGTCGTCTGGGGAGGGGGGAGGCGCCATTTAGTAGACAGAGAGGGGAGGGGTGGTCCCCTTTTAATTAATATAATGGGAAATATAGCGTGGGAACCCAGATTTGGGAAACAACGCGGGGTGTGGTCACTCACTCTCATGAACACGTTGGTGAACTACAAGGGACCCGAGTTGAGTGAAGCTCTTCCCACAGTCCTCACAGGTGTGAGATGGAGAAGTGGGTGGGACAACGGCAGTCGGCTGGGACACTGCTGTTATAGGGATCGTTCTGATAGCTAGCTTTTCTTGCATCGCCTGGAGATGTATAGAGGGTTAGATACGAATTAGGGAGATGTAGAGAGAGAGTGAGACTGCATATGGTCAGGAATGTGGGACCCTCAACCGATAGCTGTAGGTGGAAGGGGTTTAGTTTTTTGTGTTGTTTTTCTAAACATCGTGATTAACTTAGAGTTACAAGAAGAGGAAAATTGATCACTGATCAGATTGAGAGAGCTGTTAGTATGATTTTCTCATAGATAACTCTCGACCTATACTTGGTTAGATCACAGACAATAGCTACTTAGGTACTATAATAATATATTTATAGTCGCCTGACAGATTAGACCCCTACTCAGGAGGGACAAACAATGACATTGGGGCCCAGGTCCAATCTGTCTCACTTTGGACCGCTACAACTGGTACACCCTTGTACCATAGCTGGAGTCTGTGATCGAGTTCATGTTATAGAGGTGTGTGTGTGTGTGTCTGTTTGTATACCTGGAGATTTTCCTTTAACATCTGGAGAGATGGATTCAGAAAAAGTGGTGAGAGAAGTGGTGAGATGGCGAGGACAGGGGGTGTAACAGTCTGGGGACTCGGAGTTTTTAGGAGGTTCTCCGCATCAAAGGGCCGTACTGGGGTTTTCTTCTCTCCTGTGGGTTATGCGTCTGTTAGTTTTACAACATGATATTATGGTTCGGATATCATTTGTCTGGCGCCAGAAAGGCCAGGATATCATCAAAGCTTTGCAAAGGTGCTTTATACTAAAATCTTATTCTTTTATAATTCTCCGCCACCTATTTAGTAATATTATAGGCAGTGGATAATTCCCATTTTTCTAGTCTCGAGATTTCATAACCATAAAACGCAGTTATCCCATTTTCGTATACCCATGAATATACTTTACAAATGAATGCCGGTCATGAATAAATAGTTTATCCTTGTACCTCTCCCTTTTCATAAATCTCCTTATCTAACTCCATGTCACTACCAGACGGTCCCCGATTTACCGGGCAAAACCCTTTCCCCCGACCATTCCGGTAAATCGGGGTCCGACTGTACCAGACGGTACCAACCTAAGTCCCTATATGGATATGTGTGACTCACCATGGTTGAGGGCATGTTCCAGTAGATGAATCCGGAGTGACTCCAGAAGAGCGAACACATGACCACACTCATCACACCACAGAAAGGCATCCTTGCCACATCGATATAGCCGGTGAGATACCATACTCAGGGGGTGAAGGAACATCTTGGGACAACAAGGACACTGGAACACACCTGTGAAGGGGTGGTGGTGAAAGGGAATACACGATTTATTGTACCGGGGGGGGGGGGGGTAGAAGAAAGTGTTCGGAACTACCGATAACACAATAATCTATGGTGGTGATTAGGAAACAGCCCTGTTTTTTATACTGATAAGCCGAGTATTGCACCATACATACCGGTCGGGGAGACTGCTGGAAGGGGGTGCAATTCCAAGAAGATTTAGGTAGCTATCAGAGAGTTTAAGGAGCAACTCCTCGCCTCCATTCAAGTCCCGTGTTACCTAGTTGAAAACAGAAAATCAAGTTAAATTTTATCCATTTTTTAAAGTTCCCATCAGGTTGTGCGGTTAGGCTAGGTGTTCTGTTCATTGAGAAAAGACCACATAATAAACCCCATGGTTTCATAGTTACATATATATTCGCCCCCCTCGTCGTTGAAAAGTGAGAACTGTTTCGATCTTTACCAGTTAATCACCACACCTAGAGAACTGGAGGAAGACTGGAATTATATTTACCCGGAATTTTAGAGTTCCCGTGGTGTTGTCCAGTAGGACCTCAACGGTAGATTCAGAATTATTCCGGGCAAACTGGACCCAACCAAGCCAGGTAGACCTGGTATCGACATACCCTGTTAGGGCTCCAGCCTCTCCGAACACCTACAGTATCAGAGATAAGTGATTCTGCAGATAGCACTTGGGGGGTGGGGGGTCATGGGTTCTGTAGTAGAATTTGAACTGGGGGAGAGGTCATGTGTTCTGCAGATAGAGTTCGGGTATTTTTAAAGGGTACTCAGATAAGAACCTACCTCCCATAAATGGATATCTCGTGAAGAAGCGGCTGTTGGGATATAGGGAAATGGAAGGAGGGTGTCACTAAGGATGACCTCTGTTGTCCAAACCCCCATGCCATATCCAGGAACCTTGGAGGGTTGGAGTTGGAATCCAGATGGAAACTCCACTGGAGACTGTAAAACACCCATTATATTACCGCTGTGTGCTGGGAAATAACATATTAGCTGGAACATATATATGTAGGTGGATATAATTATATGGAGAAAACGAGGGGATTCCTATTAAAACTGTGATGCAATGGGCTGTAAAACTGATAAATATTTGAAGGAGAAAAACGAAAACATATTATGAGGAGAACACGCCTAGAACCGCTTATCACTTGCACTTGCACTTTCAGGGGCGTTTCACGTTAGTAGCTGCAAGTGCAGTACTTTGTGCAGGGCAAGTGGGTGAAATTGATAAGAATGGAATTTAAAAAGCACAATCAAGCGAACCTAAACCAGTATTGAGAAGAAATGGTTAACTTATCCAAAAGAGGAACTGAACCAATAACGCGAGCTAACTTGGTGGGATATGGGAAGTGGGGGCTGTTTATACTATCCAATAGTGGCACACACATCTTGTCACGCCATCTCGGGAGCGCGTTAGATGGGCGTGAGGGGACTCGTTAAGAGCATGTTAACTAGGAAGCGCATTAAAGTGAGAGCAAGTTCCCTCGGCTGGTGATGAGGTTTGACCACCAGCTCGTCTATATAGATCTGCTTGCTACTTCGGGTGCACGCTTATAACATGCACCTGGTATAATACCAAACAAGAGAGGCTGGGGACAAGCACTACCCTAGAGAGGGAAAGAGAGAGAGAGGGGGGGGGAGTGCTTGTTTATCACCCTAAAACAAGGAAAGAGGGCTTGTTGTCTCCATTGTCCCACCCGGTGTTGTTACCCCGGAAGTGTGCAACGTATTGTCCAACCCAGAGACCACACACTACTGGCACTGGAGTAAGGGGTGGTGCACAAAACAAGGGTCATGCAGCAAGTGGCGGGGGAACAATGGGGGGACGTCACCCAACCACCAGCAAAACTGGAGAAGGGGTCGCTCGCAGGACAACAAAACATGTGACAACAACAACTCAATAAAAGGGTCCATATTATATTATTGATACCAACTGCTGCACCCATATTGTGTCTGAGAAAAAGGGGGAGTTTTGCCAAAGATGCTGCTCCATGGTGTTATTACTGGGAGTGATAAAGTAAACAGGAGGTGCAGGAAAAATCTGAAGGTTCACATCTCTTTCCCCCTCCTTGTCCCGGCCCCAGGTCCTACTTAGATAGACAGAGTGGGACCTGGGTATCGTTAAACAAACAGTTGTAATGCCCCCCAGCACGTGATAGATGGTGCAGACACTTTACAGGGAGGGGGAGAGAGAGGGAGAGGGGGAGAGAGAGAGAGAGAGAGAGAGAGAGAGAGAGAGAGAGAGAGAGAGAGAGAGAGAGAGAGAGAGAGAGAGAGAGAGAGAGAGAGAGAGAGAGAGAGAGAACGTTATTATATACTGAAACTGAAAGGGGCGGAATGACACTCCGAATCTAACTAGTATCACTTGAAGGGACAGTGAACGGCAGAAGAAAGATAGAAAGTTAATTCACTTGTTTATCGCAATTCTGCCCCTTCTATTCTTCTCCTTTGATCTCTATAGCACTCTCCTTCTATCTATCTCCCTCTGTATGATTGAGACCAATCTGTCAGTATCCGTTTCAAATGACTAACTCCGCCGTGGTAGCAGAAGATATCTAGGACGAACGTCAGTCAAGCAGTCACCGACACTCGCAGAGCTACTTCTCACATTCAGGGGGGGGGGGCTATAGAGGGAGAGAATGGGAAGGACTACTACAGAGAGGAATTATTATAGAGCTGGGGAGGGTGCAAAGTTACCGGGAGCAGTTAGGACAATCATGCACCCTCGACAAGGCCATCTGCACATGGTTGGTCCTTGTTCAGCAGTGAGAAAGCTATCACAGATTATCTGTAATTTTACATAGTAGTAGCAGCTAAATCACAGCTCACCCCCAGATCTGCCAGACATCTCAAACTTACGGTGCTCAATAATCAAATGAGTAAACCCCCCTCTCTTTCTCTCGATCGCTTTCTCTCTTCCTCTCGATCGCGACTATAACATAGGGTGTCCTTTCGCCACTCAACTAGAGCCGGTCACTACTATAACAGTTTAACTCTAACTATGATCAATAGTTTGCAGTATAAAGTAAGCTGATGTAATCCGTTCAAGATGTAATACGCTAGGAGTTTCTACAAAAAAGGAGTGGGATATTTAACGTCAAAAAGAGTCCATTATAATAATCTCAGGGATAACTTGATTTTATGCAGTTCAGCTTGATGATTATATTAATTATATATATCCGTGATATTATCCCCCTGATCCCTCCGCCCGAAATAAGGACTGTTTTACCCCCGCTGACGAGCTAATATAGAGCCTATTTACACTGATTTCCCTTGTCTTGTGCAGCGTGAACCGGACCAGAAATTTGTATGGGTACAATTAAGACTCCAAATTACAACAGCAGAGAAATGAACTGTATAGTGTATAATGAATTGACCCCCCTTCCCCCAATGAGAGATATCGAAGTCATGTTATCATGGTTTAGAACCAGTGGAACTGTAACTAGAAACCTCAATCGGAGTTTAAAACACGCCCGCCGGGGGCTGAAGAAAAGACAGCAAGTCAGCTAGAAATAAATGCAGGAATTTTGGAGAAAGTTTCAATGAACAGAGCTCTGTTTATCTCTTATTCTTATCTCGCATATTCCTCCCCCACTTCACTGGAGCGAGAGACAGAGAGAGAGAGAGAGAGAGAGAGAGAGAGAGAGAGAGAGAGAGAGAGAGAGAGAGAGAGAGAGAGAGAGCGAGAGAGAGAGAGAGAGAGAGAGAGAGAGAGAGAGAGAGGGAGAGAGAGAGAGAGAGAGAGAGAGAGAGAGAGAGAGAGAGAAGAGAGAGAGATAGAGAGAGAGAAGAGAGAGAGAGAGAGAGAGAGAGAGAGAGAGAGAAAGAGAGAGAGAAAGAGAGAGATAGAGAGAGAGAAATCATAACTAATATGTCGAGTGGGAAGGGAATGTTTCGAGTCTTCATTGGATAAAATTTTCCATATTCTGTACCTATAACAGTTCAATATGAAGTAAATTCAATTTAACTTCTACCCATAAAAAACAATAAAATGCATTGTTACGCTTTACTGTGACACCTTGAATCAAACCTTTGAGACTGATCGACCTTCGACCCACTGAACCCACTTGATAAACTACCATTCATGAATCATAAAGTAATATTAGCCCATCCAGAATCTTTCATTAGCGGTTCAGGCCGACCCTCGTATCTATTTTCCTTTCCCCTCTTTTACAATTACGGCGATATATCTCATGGGAAAAAGAGTTGACAGCTTTATTGACCCCCCTGCCTGGGTGGGGCCCCTGTATTTTCAGTTAACAAGTTAAGTACGTCCCTGTGAGTTAGAGCGCTACGTTAATAGTTGGTAGCTAGGTAATAGGTTTACCTCTTCTTGCCCCACCTAGCCCCCCGTGGGAGTCCTAGTGTTGTACTAGTGTGATGCGATCTGTGATTGAATCACAAGTAGCTCTGCGGTCCCCCGACAGCCCCCAATTTGTAACAAGTGCATGCAGGGAGATACTTCTCTCAACTTTCACTTAGAGTCTTCTCTCTAAGTCTATAGTCTCTCTCTCTCTCTCTCTCTCTCTCTCTCTCTCTCTCTCTCTCTCTCTCTCTCTCTCTCTCTCTCTCTCTCTCTCTCTCTCTCTCTCTCTCTCTCTCTCTCTCTCTCTCTCTCTCTATCAGTCTCTCTCTCTCTCTCTCTCTCTCTCTCTCTCTATCAGTCTCTCTCTCTCTCTCTCTCTCTCTCTCTCTCTCTCTCTCTCTCTCTCTCTCTCTCTCTCTCTCTCTCTCTCACTCTCTCTCTTTCTCTGACCTCACTTGCTCTCTCCCACTCCCTCGTTTTTCAATAAACTATTTAAACAGCCATAACTAAGCCATTATGTTGTCGATATGATCTTCGAATTGATAATGATACGAAGGATCTTCACAATTTGAATTACCAATACTGCAGCTACTTCCGAAATTCGTAATGCAACTACCATTATACGATTACGATACTATATAACACCATTACCAACTTCAATAAATAGGGAGGCGAATATAAAACTAAATGACAAGGGGAGCGAGAGGGGGTATATCGAGACATACAAAATACTCAACTATTAAATAATCGCATCGGAAGTGCCATGAATCATGATCCAAAAACCATATATCATAGCAATGCTATTAGCATCGTTTAACTAAAAGAAGAACGGACACGTTACTGTTATGTTTCTCTCCCTTACCCTGTTCGGACTCTTATTATACCAGCACGTAGAATGAATAGGGGCAGGGAGAGTTTTGATAAAACTTTTATTGTTTTACTAAGAAGTTCGTGTTACAAAATTATTGTGCCATTTTATGTGATTTCCCCTGATAGTAATCCTGTCTAACTACCCTGCCGTTCATATCATTTGATCATGTGTTAATGATATCTCTCGGCTCAGAGGGAAGAAGGATTCCTACTTTCAAATATCATGATCAATGGATCAAATTAGAATGGATAATGGACCACTGGACCGTGAGAAATTTGATTTTCCACTTAGTATGTTGACTTTTCTAATGGAAATTGCTGTCCTCATGCTTAAGTAATTTGACTTATCGAAATTTTATCAAATTTTCGACGCGTGCCTGCTGCTAAATAGGGAATTGATGGCGCCACCACTCCCACTAAAACACGTGGGAACGTACAAGAAATCTGTAACAAGGCATCAGTGATCACCTATTCCTTCTCTCTCTCTCTCTCTCTCTCTCTCTCTCTCTCTCTCTCTCTCTCTCTCTCTCTCTCTCTCTCTCTCTCTCTCTCTCTCTCTCTCTCTCTCTCTCTCTCACTCTCTCACTCTCTCTCTCTCTCTCTCTCTCTCTCTCTCTCTCTCTCTCTCTCTCTCTCTCTCAACCCCACCTTGATAGTCTTGTTGACTGGCATTGCCTCTAAACTCAATCATTCCCCGGTCCCCGCTGACATAAGAGTCAATTAGAGAGCCCGGCAATTGGTTTAGGAAGGAGAGAGACATGCCGTTGCGATTCTTACAGGGACCATTAACCTGTTAGAGTTCTGCACTCTATGAGGCTGAGAGATCGACGTGTCGAGAGATGGCACCCCCATCATATTGCCTGGACGAGCCATGGGCAATGAATATTGAGAATGCATTATGTTAGCCACTTAGATTATGTAATGTGAGTTTAAAATGGAGCACTGTGAATGAGTGACAAAAATATTGCGTTGCATTGCATGACTCAGACTATTAAATTAATATAATAACGCATGCGGCATGAGCTCGGTGAATAAATCAAGACCGGTAATTCTATTTGCTTTTAGCTTGATATCTAACCGTCCGATGATGCCTACATCCCCACCAAGCCCCGGTGGTAGAAACTCTGAAATTTGATGACATACAATGAGACTGCCATCAGTCTGGCGGCACCAGATGAAACCAACGACAAGAAATGAGAGGAATTATAGCGGCTTTTGTCTGTTCACAAGTAGCTATTGAACCTTGTTAGGCCAAACTCCTCAAAAGGCTACTGGTGGCATTATGTAACTATTTAGACAATAGAACAATGAAACAAGTAGCCAAACCTGCCATATATAACCAGTTCTCAGCACAAAAGGGGCCCGGGGCACCCTTCAGCAAGGGATTGCGAAAGGCACTAAAGTGGGTGGTCAGCAGTACGCTGTCTGGCGGGGACCGACAGGCAGTATGTGGTGTGATATTCATCAGGAATATGAAAGATGATAGTGATAGGTCGATCGAGGTGGTCATAAAGAGGTCAAGGTGGTCATAAAGAGGTCAAGGTGGTCATAAAGAGGTCGAGGTGGTCATAAAGAGGTCAAGATGGTCATAAGGAGGTCGAGATGGTCATAAGGAGGTCGAGATGGTCATAAGGAGGTGCAAGAGTCCGATCGTACAGTGGTTAGCTTGCTAAACTGGCACTAGCGTCGTTCAATTTACTTTTCCACCCCGCGTATAACGCTGATTCGGATTCTGATTAGCTCGCCATTCATTTCCCCGAAATATTTAGTTATTATATCCAACCATCTCATGCCTCCTGCCTCACATTTTATATTGTTTTGGATTTAATTAGTGATCCGCCAATTAAGTTATACCGTCCCGTGAACTTAAAAACGGTTTGTTTAGGTAAACTGTACATAATAAAATCGTAATTTATAAAAGAACCTTTTAGAAATCGTTTTTCAGAATTTCACACATGTTCTAAGTACCTGCTTCCAAAACAAAAATCCTTCTTTTTCTCATCACAAGGGGAGGTTATCAGTACCCGTATATAATGATCAAGATGCTCTTGGTGACGTATGTACAGTTCTCTCTCTCGCTCTCTCAATTAATATCTCAGACCCACAAAATGCAGTTTTAGTAGAACACAGCTCAAGTATGAGGAACACGCTGCATCAGTACACCGTACTATATAACACAACATGTTCATCGCTTTAAATACTCTTCAAACCGCTCAAAACACTCTTCATCGTTTCTTTCACATTGACGTACACATAAAAAGTCTATCTTAGTTTGTCATGATAGGCTGATGATTGTCTATCCTTTCCAGGAGCCTCTCAGAGTATCCAGGTGAGTAATACCTAGAAAGATGGATTGTTAGTTGGAAGCTATCGGACATCGCCAAATACTAATTCCAGAGAACAAGAACAATTCATTAACGTAGTCTAGAGAACAAGTCATTAAAGTATAATAAGGATTACATACCTGACAATTTCTTCTGGGTAGCAACCGTTAATAATGTTAATGTATTCCATGAGGGCTGAACCAGGCTCTGCCTTGATTTCCTGAACCTTCTTCAGACCACCCGATGTCACGAACAACCTCCTAGCCTTGGCATCATGGGGCAGTACCTGAGAGGGGATATGTATCGTTAGTTTTCTAGAAGCTAACATTGCTTCTCACACGACTACTCTGATAGAACCCCCCTATCGCACAATTACTAAAACAGTGTTACGTACCTTTGAGAACTGTGCCACAACGTGTTTCAGAATGTTAGGAGGGGCATCGTGCAACAGGGGCTCAAGTGCGGGAAGGTGGACACACTTTTGTAGAATGTTCTTTAGGGCCTTCTTAGCCTGGAAAACACAATTTTTAGTTCTTTATGCCCAGCAAATACTGCAAAAGAAGTGTAAGACAATTAATCTGATAGTATCTAATTACCTTGATCTGTAGATCCTCTGAACTTCCTGCTCTAAGGTAGCACTGTAGTAGTGTAGGGAGAACATTGGCCTGGGCGACTGCCTTGGCATGTTCGGGGGTGTGCCTGCCAGCCTGTCCCAGAGCCCATGCAGCAGCAGCCTGTGTAGGAGGCAACATGGTTAGTTACAATCTCAGTACACTAAAATATCAGGTTCAATTCTCCCGTCCCTACCTCACTAAATGATCGCACGAGTTACACACCTGGATATGGTCTTCCTGTTCCTCCTGTAAGGCAATTGCCAACTGGACAACGCCCTTGGATACAATGACAGCCATTGCCAAGTTCTCAGAATGTGCAGCAACATAACCCAACATCATAATTCCAGGAAGTCTGACATTTCCGGCACTGTCACCCACGTAGTCGATTACAGCTGCTACTCCTCCAGCGTTTACGATAAGTTGTGCCAGCTGAGGGGAGGGAGGTGATTAGAGAGAGAAAAGAAAAGGAGAGATTGTTACTCGAAGTAAAGAAAGAGAGCAGAGAAGCCTGTGCTTGTTTTTGATCCATGTTTTGATGTCGCTACGTTGTCAAGGCAACTCTGTGTAAGGCGCGCGAAAACAGGGGTCCTTTCATTCCAAGCGCGTTGGACCGTTCTCGCGCGCGACGTAAAGTTTCCATCAAGATTTCTAAATAATCCTTCGTGGAGTTCAAATCGTGCAGGTGTGCGTGTGTCATGACAGTGTGTGCAGTAATAAGGTGGCACATATTGCGTTACCTCTGGAGTATGCTTAGCAACCTCTCGGATCAAAGTAGCACAGTTCTTCTTGACGTATTCGTCCGAATCTGAAAATGTACTAGCGTGTGACTGATGCATTCTACTCCCAAAAAAGAGAGAAAGTACAGAAAAAGAGATAGTTATGTCCAGAAAAACAAATTGTGCCTACCTTTGAGGCAGGTTAGAACGTTGGGGAAGATCTCAGCCTCGACAACCATTTCAGCAAGCTCCACGGAGTGCTTGCTAATCTGGGAGAGAGCTGAGAAGACCTGTCGCTTCAGTTTGGCATCGGGATTCAGGGTTAGGTTGGCCAGATGGGCGATGGCACCCGCGTCCACCACAGTCTGTGCCAGCTCTGGAAAGAGACACGAGGTTAGAAATTAGTCTACAATAGTGTATTCTCCCAACAAGTTCTACTTACCGGGGGAGTGTTTGCTGATATCAGAGAGTGCAGATGCAGCAATCCTCTTCAGGGACAGTTCAGGTTCCTGAATACACAGGACAAGAAGGGGCACCTGCTCCACTGTCTACCACGCTCTGAGCCAGCTCACCATTGTGCCTGGCAATGTAACCTAGAGCCCAGGCGGCAGCCTCCTTCACACCAGGGTCGAATTCCTCCAGGCAGATTGCCAGGGCGTCCAAGGCACCCGAGTCAACAACTGCCTGTAATAGATCAACTGATAATAGTATGTGTGGAAGATGCATTTTAGACGGGACAATCAAGAACCAAGAGTTTCTAAGAAAATCCAAATATGGAATAAACGGGGGCCTACCTGAGCGAGAGGAGGGGAGTGCTTTGCAACTGCTCGGAGAACAAAAGCAGCAGCTTTCTTGTAGAATCGATTCTGTTCGGCCAGGGAGTACACTAGCTGAGGCAGGATATCTCCTTTAACTACGGCCTCCGCAAGATCGTCACTGTAATTCGCGAGACGGCCGAGAGCAAGGGCGGCCGTCTGTTGAACGGATGGGACAATATCCAGAAGGAGAGGTCGGAGAAGGGACATTACACCTAGAAAGAGGGAAATGTCAACAAAATAAAATTAGGGTCACTCTTTGGCTGCACAATAAAAAGTTCATTCTTGCGATCATTACCGGCATTTTGGAGGGTCTCGATGTTCTGGGGACGAGTTGAGAGGTCGGCGACAGCTTGTACGAAGGCTGTCCTGGCCTTTTGGTACTGCTCAAAGACATTTAAGATTTGCCGTGTAGTCATGTCTAGTTAGGGGCAAGATGGTTAGATTATTAACTTACACAAAACTTGCCGAGAAATAAACCGGGTAAAATCTCACAGGGGTGTTATCAAAATTAAATAAAAAACAACAGAAATTCTATAAAACATCAACTGATCTGTCTCTCTCTGCTTCACTCACTGTCTTTCTTTGTTTTTCACATAAAAACCTCTCTGGCCAGCTCAGATCTCATTATCACGCAAGGTGTGTGAGTGTGAGATGAATTAGGAATCGATAGCATAGTCACGGAGCACTTCAGATGGGATAGTGTGGGTGGGAGGAATTTGGAGATCCTGATTCACCCGAGATCCAATGTACTGCTGCAACAACATTCTCAACTCTGAGTTCTGATTCTGAAGTTTGTCCGTATCCTCGATAAGTTTAGCCCTCTGTGCCAGTACACCATGGTATTTCTGTAGACCCTCAAGAAGCGCATCCCATTTCAACTCGTGTGAGTTAGGCAGAATGTTGGCCAGTGCCTGCCAATACCCCGCATCATTCCCACTGTCCCTCGCGGGGGCTGTACTGTCAAACTCAACAGCCGGCTTGTGGGTTGTAACTTTATTAGGTGATACACTATCAGCAACAAAGAGTCGGATGGCTTTGAGAACCTCATTAGGGTGGATTAGATTGGCTTGTTCTGGGTTGTCCTCCACGGTAGCCAGGAAATACTCAGTTAACCTGTTGATGTCATCCTCCGTCTCAACTCCAATCGCCTTAAAGATGGAGTCCAACTTCATTAGTAGCCTTTCATCGTGTTCTAGAGGGGCAAGGAGATGCACTAATTTCTTTTCCACGAGGAAATCCGCTTCAGCACACAGAAGCTCTAAAACCAATTTGATAAGAACGGGGCTAAACTTGTGCCCCTTGCCCTCTCCTCCCATTGTGGACCGGGAGAACTCCAACTGACCACTGCCAGCTTCTGAAGCCGCTCTCATAATGTCATCAACAGCAGCACGGGCCGATTTGAGAGATGAGGTAGATGCCTGTTTTGGAGGTTCACCAGCTAGGAGTGGCCGACCCTCGCCCTCTAGGACCTTAGCTGTCTCTGGAACACTCCAGTCCAGTCCAAGTTGCTGACAGTGAACTATACTATCCTCATCCATGACCTTCTTGGCCAACTCCATGGCTTCCTCCTCATTCATGACCCACACATCGATGAATTTCTTGGTGTCCGTAGCCTGGAAATGCTTTGATTTCTTCTGAAGTTCCTTGAATTGATCCGTTATCCGTTTGTAAACATCCGCTAGCTGCTGATTCTCATCTCTGTAGTGAGCCTCCTGTTTGGCGAACTTGCTCTTTAAATTGTTTAGGGTGTCCTGGAGTCGGGTGATCTTCCGCTTCTGTTGAGATTTTGTGATCGTGTTCTCCTCATCCCTCTTCTTGAGTACTTGGAAATTGTAGTCCAGTTTCTCTGAGTTAAGCTGATATGTAGCTCGCATGGCCTGGAGTTGTTGCTCTAAAACCTGAACATCCGTCTCCAGTTTGATCTTCACCATGTTGTATTCCTCGGCATCCTGCACCCTGAGATGTTGCAGTTGGGCCGCAAAATCATCCACCCGCTGCTCTGACTCCTTCAGATTTTCCACCTCCTTGTTGGATCGCTGAGACATCAATCCCTCCCACTCTCCCCGTTGATTTTCTAGAAGCTCCAGCCGCTCACTCTCAAATGCCTGATCGATCTTAGTGAGCTCTTCCCTGTAGGCCTTTTGGAGATTCTTCACTTGAGCATTCATTCGCTCAATGATCAGATCAATATCTTCCGCCTGCTTCTTCAAATCCTTCACATACTGATCGTCTTTAGCCTTGAGCTCGAGTTGAAATGCCTGGATGATCTTCTCTTTCTCGGCAATCATACTGTTGATCAGTTCCCGCTGGTTAGTCATCATGTCATCTAGGACCTGGGGGACCTTGAGAGAGTGGGCAGTGTCCCACCTCTTAGTGATCTCCTCAAACCTTTCCATACTCGCCTTCACCTCAGCTTCCAACTTCTCTCTCCTCTCCTTGTTGGTTTTCTCCTCTTCCACCTTCCTCGGCGTCCTCTCGAGCCATAGCAGCTACCCCAACATTAGTGACCAACTCCGAACCGTCATAACGGAGCTTCTCGATTCTTTGGGAGCTCATATTGATCTGTTTGAAGCTCTTTCCAGAGTCCTTATCCGCAGTTGACTCATCCTTCACCTGACTGACAGTGTTACCCTCATTTTTGGTGTTTTTGTTGCGCTTGGTGATCCGATCCTGTCGAGCAAGGATTCGCTCCTCGCGCTTCTTGGAGTCTACAGATGGTCCAGGGGCTTCCTCAGCATTGGTACTCATGGTCACGTCTACAGAGGGAGGGAGGTGGAGTTAAGAGGGGAGTTATAGTAGTAAAAGGGGGGGTTTCAGGGGAGGAAAAACAAAATTATAAATGAATTCAACGATATATAAAAACTTTGACAAAAACATTGTTGATCATCCTGTTTTGAAACTGCTTAGTAAAATCGAATTAGGAAGTTCTATATTTTGCAAACGTCTCTGAGTACAGCCCTGCATGACCCTATCACCAAACAAAACCAAGCCTCTTGCTAGTTGAGGAAAGCTCATTGACCTTTTTCGCTGCTCCATTGGCAAATCGAGGTAAGCTGGTTCCCATAAGCATCATTTGCCTGGTAAGCTCGGTCGAAGGTTGCTTTTCCCCTCGAAAATTGGTCCATTACCACCTCCAGCACCAGCATTTTTCGCCTTTATCAGAGGTCCTACTGGTCGTCCCCGTTCCTTGGCAGTTTCGATGACAGCATCAGCGTACCTCTGGAATTCATCTTCCTCTTCCTTGACCATCTGAGCAGACCGTTTATCCGCCTCCAACTTCGCTGTGCCGATCCACCTGGAATTTCTTGGCTCGATCTGAGGCCTGCTGTTGGAGAATGCTCTGGAACCTCCAACTCCTCCATGGTACGACCCTTGTTCCTCTCATCCTGTTCCTGGAAGTATGCCTGGTCCTCACAGACTCTCCTTTGCAGATCAAGGTTCTGGTCCTGGTTTGTTTGAAATTGTTTCAATTCATTGGCATTCATTGTTTCCATTCGGTGTTTATTGATTTCTTTCTGCATGTTCACTCGTTTCTGTTTCGCTGCAATTTCTTCAGCTTCCCTCTTTGCGTCCCTCTCTGCAACAGCCTGGGCAATCCTGGAATCCTCATCATCAACTTGCTCCTTGATGAGAGTCGACAAATGGTTTACCATGGCTTGCTGGTGGTCCTGGAATGACTGGAAGAGCTCACCTTCTCGTCTCTTTCTGAGTTCAGCCATCTTCTTTTTAGCATTGGCATACAGTTTGATCTCCTTCTCGTTCCTCTTTTCAGCGACCTGCTGCTGCTCTTTGATCATCTTCTCGAGTTCCATGTGTTCATCATAAGTCTTCTTCAGATCTTTTGCTTTTGCCTCCCTCTTCTTGATTTTCAATTCCTGTTCTTTGTGGAATTGCTCAACATCTTTATGTATGGCTTTTCCCTCCTCGATGTCTTGCACTCGCTCAGCTATGGCGTACCTTCGTTTCTCTTGAGCTTGCTCGTACTGCGTCTTACGGAGTTCAGCAGACTGTTTGCTTCGGACTTCCGCTTTCTCCCGTTCCACTCTGGCAGCTTCCTGTCGCTGTTTTTCCTCCCACTCAAGAAGATGATCATCGGCGTTCTTCATTGCATTATCAATCTCCTTCTTCAGCTCAATTTGAGCTTCCCTCTCCTTAATGACTTCAGATAACAACAAAGCTCCGTGGAAACCCTTCACACGATCGGTCTGGTAGTACTGGAGCTTCTTGGCGTGTTCAATAGCAGCTTTCCGTTCTGCAGCTTTGATTTCAGCTTCCCCAATGTCAAGCTTTTGACGTGCCTTTTCTTCTTCCTCTTCTCTCAGTCGCCGAGCATTTAGGCGTTTGTTGCGCTTACCAACAATAGTATTACCCCATGCGCTCACTTGGTTGATTGACTGCTCATGTTTCTCCTGGCGGTCTTTTTGAAGGTCAATAGCAAGTTGAACATCGGACGGAAGTTTGTTGTTTTTACGGTCTTGAATAGCTTGCCATTCCTTCGATGAAAGAATCAAAATTTTCTCCTTGGACGGTGCTGGGGCTTCCTGAGACGATTGTGTCTTAGGAGAACCTTTCCGTCGCCCGTGCTGGACGGTTGCCATGAATCCTAGGTAAACAGATCAACTTTCAAATAAGGTCAAAGACACAGTAATAGCAGAATGTAGTAGTGGGCGAAATTGCATGTAGGACAGAGGCAGGAGAGCCATTGTACAGGTGTTGCCATGGTGCTGCTCCTTTATCAAAATTTCTGTTGAATCAGTGATTGAAGTGGAATTTCGAATAAAAATGTTAACGCGCGCGCGGCTTCTTAATGACTTTGAGCGCGTAAACAATTTTGCGCGTACCAAAATTCTCGCGCCGTTTCGCGCATCTGTAACGTATTTCTTGCGTCGCGCGCTACACTTATAACCACCAACGGCCTAAACTGTGGGCAAAGTGGCGCGAATGAATGTTCAGTTGTCTTCCTCACCAAATTACGACCCGATTAAGCCATATTTGGTGATTCAACGGGGCAGTGAACTTCCTAAGTCAGTGCCAGTTTGAATTTGGGCGGGAAGTGGCGGGCCCTCAGTATTCGTGATGACGTGATATCACCTCGCAATCAGAGGTGGCTGGTTGATGACAGAAAACGTCGCATTTTACCCGCGTTGACGTCCCTTCCCTGTTCCTCCCCTCTTTCTAGTTTCTACTTCTAGAAGGCTCTTTGTCTCTGAGTGTACAACAGTTACAAGAAACCTTTATGTGGTCCAGTCAGATGATTGTTGAGTGTTGTGTCTGTTGGTTACTAGGGAGACAGATGCTCTAATAGCAAATTAAGTGCTCTCTTTAGCTTCCCCATTTACATTCTCTTAGTCCGTCGCCAATGGCAGCGTCCTCTATAATAGAAGTCAGAAGAAACGAGAGAAGAGAGAGATCAGAGGGCTAGAGAGAGAAAAGGAGAGAACTCGAATGTTTGGAACGTTCGTTACCATGGTAAAGCCATTATCAAGAACCCGGAGATGCCACCTTTCCTAACATACCCCTGCTCTAATGTCATTTTGTTGAAGCCGTAACTAGGGGCGACGGTTCAATCAAAATATCTCCATTTCACAGCAGGCCCCCTGGAGCTGTATGTATTCCAGTGGTTGCCCCTGGTGACCACGGCCGATGTGCTAGTTCCACTGGAGGGAAATAGCCTCCACCATCCCCTTTCAAATTGTTATTTGTGTTTCAACGTGTCACACATTGCACGAAAAACGATGGAAGAATGTCTCACACACAGTGGAACTGTCAGCCAACGTGGAAAGAGCTGCGTGTGAGTTTTCTATGTGATATCAGAGTACGCAGACAGTCCTGAAAATGTGCAAGTGAAGATCTCAAAAACTGTGTGCTGGTCACATAAACGCATGGCATATGTCGGTTTGTTGTTTTCTGTCCGGCAAAACTTCAATGAGTTCAATTCAAGCCACCATGAGGTCATTTTGAAATAATGTGCCATCCTCTGTATGGCGGCGCCATACCCCATTTGATTCTCGACAGTGCGCTCAGATGGATCGCGGCGCCAGACAGGCCATCCTCGAAGTCAATTAAAGAGTTGTGACAGTCTGAAAGATACGTTTATGTCCCATTCAGCCCCATTACCGATACATTATCCCGTGCTGTCTGGCGCCGCGCCGCGACCCATCTGAGAATCAAATGGGGTATGGCGCCGCCATACAGATCCCGTGTGCTGTCTTTATGACATTGCGATTGACAATGACTATCTACCCGTCTTTGATTGTAGGACATTTCCAACTCTAAAATCAGGGTGTGTAGTTGTACTGTGACTGTAGTGTACCAATTGTTGTACTTGTATTACAAGAGTACAATGTTATACGTGTATAATAGGTACACACACACTGTATACTGTCTCAATATGTGTATCTCTACGACCTTTCCGCCGCGTGAGAGAGTCTCTACAATAAAACGTGTCAGGTGTCAACAGGTTGAGTGAGCTCCCTCTGTGAATGAGGTGATCTAATATATTCTAGTACTGATAGTGATGACGTAAGAAATAGAGGACACAGATAGTACCCATTTTATCTGGTTTGTCATGTTGCTTAAGAGTCATGGTACTGGTCATGGTGTGTTATACCACCTCGTGACAAGAGCCCAGGCATTATCTCTAAAAATGAGACAAACTCGGCCCTCGGGACTCTTGTGGCACATTGGCAGGGGCGGGGACTATTATAACACGGAGAACCCTCCAGACAAGGAAGTCTGTATCATGATGATTTGTGGTGTGTGTATCTTTGTGGTGTACATTTGTGTGGGGCAAGGGAGACAAAGAGAGGGAGGGGGCGGGGGAAATAGTACAATGAGTAATGAGAGAGGGAGAGAAAGAGAGAAACATAATATTCCCTACCCACACACTGAGAAATACCAGACGAACATCAGGTGATCCTAGAGACCTGCTGCATATGGCAGTGTTAAAATATCCCTGAGAGTCTCACCCAAAAAGGACTGATCGCTGCTGCCAGGGGCAATTAGTTGAGAATATGACAGTGAGAATGAAAGTGAGGCTGTGATAAATGAATAGTGAAAGAATATGGTCGCGACGGAGCTGTTGGTAATTTCTAATCTAAAGACTAGACTGTTCTCTTTCTCTCATTTACACACGAACACCTTGTAACCGCCAAATGAATATGCGCTAAGTGAAATGAATATGCCGATGCGGAAAGAATAATGCATTAACGACGAACAGCATAGAACAAGGGACAGGGAACGCTCACACAGAGTCACAATTGGGGTAAGAAAGAGGGAGACTAAGACAGTTACAGAGAGACAGAATAGGGGACGGTCACACACAGAGACAGAACAGGTGACAGTCACACACAGAGACAGACCAGGAGACAGTCACACACAGAGACAGAACAGGGGACAGTCACACAGAGACAGAACAGGGGACGGTCACACACAGAGACAGAACAGGGTACAGTCACACACAGAGACAGAACAGGGGACAGTCACACACAGAGACAGAACAGGGGACAGTCACACACAGAGACAGAACAGGAGACAGTCACACACACACAGACAGAACAGGGGACAGTCACACAGAAACATAACAGGGGACAGTCACACACAGAGACAGAACAGGGGACAGTCACACACAGAGACAGAACAGGGGACAGTTACACACAGAGACAGAACAGGGGACAGTCGTCAGTCACACACAGGGACAGAACAGTCACACACCGAGACAGAACACAAAACAGGGGACAATCACACAGACAGAACACTGTTCTTAGAACAACAACAGGGGACAGGAGACATAACAAGGGACAGTCACAGAGAGAGACGAGACATGCCGGAGAGTTGAGACGTGTTACTCGGCTCCTTGTTATACAAACACGGAAACCTCCTTTATTCAAACACACGCGCTCCAGGTGTCCTGCTCCTCACATACACACATGTTCATCTCTCCACTCACAAAGCAGCTCTAGAATGATCTCCATCTCTTATTCATGTGGCCTGCATATAATATGCAACTCCTCTCTCTCTAGCTCACTTCCTTCCCCCTCTCTCTGTAATGCACCACTCAGAAGAGGGACACGTGACTTGCAGGATCAGGCCACTCAGATTTAATGCACACACGGACGCACCAACTCTCTCTTGGTAAAACCACCTCCACCCCATTACCCCATTTGAGACAAAGTAATAAACGCAGAGATTTTACTGGGGGGTGAAGGTCAAATGTGTCATCAGGAAAAACATTGGAAACATCACAAAACGCAATGGGGGGTGTAGCTAGATCGGGGGACAGAATGATTGGTTTGGGGGACACTAATATTGTTGGGTTCGGGAAGATTCTACATTTCTCTGTCAACAAAGGGATATCAGAGCTCAGAACACTCTCTCGCTCGTTATATACAAAATAAAAATTCACGGCTAAAATAGTCATATATTTACAACAACTGCTCCTGTGGCCAGCTTAGGAAGAGTTAAAAGAAATAAATTAGTCAACTCAAAAAAAGTTCTTGAGTCCATTTCTTTAATCCTGCTCTTCTTAGGCCTCCTCATCACCTTCCTCCTCCTCGTCGAATTCACCTTCCTCTTCGGCGGTGGCGTCCTGGTACTGCTGGTACTCAGATACGAGATCGTTCATGTTGCTCTCGGCCTCAGTGAACTCCATCTCGTCCATACCCTCACCAGTGTACCAATGGAGGAAAGCCTTTCGCCTGAACATAGCAGTGAACTGCTCGCTGATTCGCTTGAACAGCTCCTGGATGGCGGTGCTGTTTCCGATGAAGGTGGCGGACATCTTGAGTCCTCTGGGAGGAATGTCACAGACAGCGGTCTTGACGTTGTTGGGGATCCATTCGACGAAGTAGCTGCTGTTCTTGTTCTGCACGTTCAGCATCTGCTCATCAACCTCCTTCATGGACATTCGTCCTCGGAACATGGCGGCAACGGTCAGGTATCGGCCGTGTCGGGGATCGCAGGCAGCCATCATGTTCTTGGCATCGAACATCTGCTGGGTCAGCTCAGGGACGGTCAGGGCCCTGTACTGCTGGGATCCTCGGCTGGTCAGAGGGGCGAATCCAGGCATGAAGAAATGAAGTCGGGGGAAGGGCACCATGTTGACGGCGAGTTTCCTGAGATCAGCGTTCAGCTGTCCAGGGAATCGGAGGCAGGTGGTCACACCAGACATGGTAGCAGAGACGAGATGGTTCAAGTCACCGTAGGTGGGGGTGGTCAGCTTGAGGGTCCTGAAGCAGATGTCGTAGAGGGCCTCGTTATCAATGGCGAAGGTCTCATCGGTGTTCTCGACGAGCTGATGGACGGAGAGGGTGGCGTTGTAGGGCTCGACAACGGTGTCGGACACCTTGGGGGATGGCACAACGGAGAAGGTGGTCATGATCCTGTCGGGGTATTCCTCTCGGATCTTGGAGATCAGGAGCGTTCCCATTCCGGATCCGGTTCCACCACCAAGAGAGTGGGTCAGCTGGAATCCCTGGAGACAGTCACAGCTCTCAGCCTCTTTCCTCACAACGTCCAAAACGGAGTCGACGAGCTCAGCTCCCTCGGTGTAGTGTCCCTTGGCCCAGTTGTTTCCAGCACCAGATTGTCCAAAGACAAAGTTGTCAGGTCGGAAGATCTGTCCGAAAGGTCCTGAGGGAGAAGATCATGTTAGTTCATTGTGATTATGCAAATCTGTGCAGCAGAAGAATATATTCAAACTTCTTACAAACTCCCCAACCCCTTAAGAATGATTCCAAACCCTCCTGTGATTCCCTTAAACAAACAACTTACCAGATCGGACGGAGTCCATGGTACCGGGCTCCAGATCAACCAGGACAGCTCGGGGCACGTACTTTCCACCGGTGGCCTCGTTGTAGTACACATTGATCCTCTCCAACTGGAGATCGGAGTCTCCGTGGTAGGTTCCGGTGGGGTCAATACCGTGCTCATCAGAGATGACTTCCCAGAACTGGAGAGAGAAAGATAGGTTAGACAAAAGAAGATAATTATTGAATGTGGTGGTGGCTCATTCAGTTGTGAGTTTTAAAACTCGATTGCATGATAAGTGTGCTTGTTACATACCTTAGCTCCGATCTGGTTACCGCACTGGCCAGCCTGAAGATGGACGATTTCTCTCATGATGAAGTTGTAAAGTTAAGCTCGAAAACAGTGACGAAATGTAGAATCAGCCGAAGTTGGTGAACCTTAAATCCTGGTGACTTTGGTTAGGCCAAGTGATGCCATGGAGATCAAAAAGTGACAAAAAGTGTTGCTACCCCCTCGGTTGCGAAATAATCAAAAATAATGTTTCAGGTAAAAAAATTTATATACTCTAATAGAAATAATTATTTGCAATTTTTTCCAATAAAAATTATAACAAAAATAATTAATTAATTAGTAATTAATCATAAAACAAATTTCTTCGTACCCTACCCCCTACAAGATCTTTTGTCAAATTTATCCAACGCGACCACCAAATTGAGACTCTTTAATCCTTTGCCGAGAAAAGTCATTCGCGCGCGTCGTTACTTCATGCCGCGCACATCAGTATCCCGCGCGGCGGCTGGCCCGAAAACTTGGCCAAGATTTTGGGGCGGGCTTTTCAAAATTTGTCTTTCACTTTTTAAAATACAAACTTCTTCTCTTTTCATTTTGCTTTTCGACTGTAAAAATGGGACCTTAGCCGTCATTCCATACCAAAAATGTATTCCTCTATGTACAGGAGACGATTTGTTGTGTAAGAAGTAATGTCCTCTCTTGCACATCAATCATCAACACTACTTTAAACAAATTAATTTGAGATATGTCCTCAGGATGTTGAGACCGCCCGTAGGGGCAGGCAGAAGTTATGACGGAGAAACTTAATACCTCTGATGCAGATGCCGATCCACTGGAATGCTGGGATTTGTCGATGATGGAAAAACTTCGTTGTGCAGTAGAGGACGTTTTTTATATCAAGAACGGGCTCAAACAACCAAGTGAACAACAGGTTGATGGAGTATTGTCCAAGTTATTGGATTCTAGTTTGTATGATGATCCTGAGCAGTATATTGAGGACGCACTGCCGAAAGACTCCGAAATGAAAAAGTATAATATTGATCGTTTCATGGCTTTCACCGAGAACCTCTCTCGTCATATTTTTCGGATAGTGAGAGAAATAGGACCAGTTATGAAGGAGAAACGTCTGTATGCAACTGCCCGAATGAAAGAACGCCTGGAACTAGTGGAGTGTAATCAGAAGCTCAAGGAGGTACAAGAAGAGCTTGGCACTTTTAAGGAAGAAATCGACAAACATCGGGTAGCAAGGATTGAACTGCAAGAGAAGCTGATTGAAGCACAAAATACTTTGATTGAAGTACAAGGTCGGAAACTTAGTTCAGTGTCAGAGTCTGTTCAGAAGCATTTGCAGGGCTACTCCAAGGTGCTTGTACAGAATTGCTCTGCGGCTATTGCACCATCCCGCCTCCAAGCAGCATTGAAGAAAGCGACTGTACCCCATCCAAGTACAACCGCGGAAGAAGCAACTCTTGATCGCAAGTTGAATTTGGTTATATTTGGGCTGCCAGAAACTACGGCAAGGGCTACTGAGCATGAAGTTCAGGATATCTTTGGAGAGCTCAATGAAAAACCAGTCATATCTTCTACAAAGCGTATTGGCGAAAAGACTGATAACCGACCGAGACCAGTAATTGTTACACTTGAAAGGAGGGAAACTTTGTTACAACTTCTAAGAAAAGCAAAACAGCTCCGAGATTCAGAGAAATTCTCCTCGGTGTTTCTCTCCCCCGACCTAACACCGGAGGAGCAGCGAGAGCGGAAAACTCTCGTTGATACAGTGAAAGGACTGAGGCGAGACAATCCGAATGGACGATACTGGGTTAGCAGGGGGGTAATTAAATGTGGCTGACCTGCTACATGTAATTTGTACTCTAAAGAGACTTCAAAAGGAACCTTATGACTATCAATTTAGCCCACAAAAAGGGGCAGTATATGTTGTATTTTATCCAATATATACATTTTAGAAAAAAAAAAAAAAAAAAAAAAAAAAAAATCATGGGAGCCGGGAGGTCCCCCTGAGACACCCCAGCTGGATGATTTTAATTGATGCACCGTCATTTACTGCCACAAAAATTTGTCAAAATTGTAACTAGCAGTAAATAACTCTGCGGGCCAGGCATTTATTGCAACCCCTGGACAGCTGGGATGTCTCTGTACTGGGGGACGTCTCCCGGTGATCTCCCATGGGCCATGTTGTGGAAGATCTTTGAATTTAGTTGGTAGTTGTTCAACTTGATGTTGGGTTGAAGTTCGGCAACAAAACCCGGTTTGGAAGGTTCCAACGTTACCCGCCGCAACACAAGTCGCTAAAACAATCCGTTGGCCTTGCGCTTGGAATACCTTATCAAGTAATGCAAAGACCTAGTCTCATTTAAAGTTCTCACTGGCGACAAGATGCACTCGACAGCTTAACTAATCAGTTCTTATCTGGGCACAAATCGCTTCCAGAGATGGGAGGCTGTATGAGAAGCTCAGTAGTCTGTACAGCATGTCTAATTTATCAAGAAGGCTTGCTGCAAAATCGATTTATTATGGTATCTGATTCTAGTTGGTTCTGATGAAGAGGTGGGTTGAATGGTTTAACTTCTCAGTCGTATTCCCAGTTGTACTCGCGACCGAGAACACCAAGGTGTAGAATGAACTTTTTCATGTCTCATTCAGAGCATCATCCACATCATCTAGAAAAACTCTACTGTTTGTTGCTGGAAAGGGTTTCCAGAAACGGTCATCGGTGTGGAATCTGTCAGATACGTCAAGTCGGGCAGAACTTTTCAAGCTGATTTTTCCAAGAAACTAATTGAATGAGTTGGCTCTGGAATTTCTACCAGCTAGAGCCAATTAGTCGATTTATCAGTACATAAATCATAGCACTGGCAAGTGCCCCGGGCCCAAAAGGGGGGTGTGGGGGCACAGCCCCCACCATAAACGGGGGTGTGGGGGCAGGGCCCCCACCTTAGAAATACCCTCCAACTCCAAAAACAAAAGAGAAAGCACACGCAACACTTCTACACACAAGCGCGAGAACCTGCCAGTGCTACTATATCAGGGTGTGAACTGCATGTCGTGTTTGCTAGTCGTGAGCGCGCTTGCGAGACAAGCAAACACGTCAAGGTTCATTAACAAGCATGCTGCTCAGTCATTTTAGATTTAATACACAATGTAAGGATACCATGTAATAGGTGAGACTCTTGCCGTCACCCTCGTTCAAGTCCCGTGAAAAACGGAGCAGTACACGCAAACTGATGCCCATTTTCCTCGCGTGACCCCGATTCAGCAGTTTGAGACACCAACTCTTTAGGGGGCCATATCTCAGGAACCAGACAAGATAGGAAAAATCGCCGTCTAATGAGGCGTACAGTTTTTAATCTAGTTTACCACTGTACCGGCCGTTTCACTCTCCGACCTAAAACAAAAATCGCAACCCCACAAAACTTCAAAATAATGAAATTCGCATCTCGCATGTCGTGTTGCATGTCGTGTCATGTTATTGACGCGCTCGCGTTCAACTCTCACACAGCAGCTGCAGAACATGGCGGGAAACATCGAGGAGTAGAGAGAGGGTCGGTGCCGAATCAAATATTTCTTGATCTTGATCTATTCCATCTCTCAGCTATCCTACCCCTCATCAACTCGATCTCTCAGCTACCCTACCCCTCATCTACTCCATCTTTCAGCTACCCTACCCCTCATCTACTCCATCTTTCAGCTACCCTACCCCTTATCTAGTCCATCTCTCAGCTACCCTACTCCTCATCTACTCCATCTCTCAGCTTCCCTATTAGGGAAGCATAGAGATGGAAACGATTAGGGGTAGGGAATCCCTATCCATAATCGTTTCCATCTCTATGCTTCCCTAGCCCTCATCAACTCCATCTTTCAGCTACCCTACCCCTAATCTAGTCCATCACTCCGCTACCCTACTCCTCATCTACTCCATCTCTTAGCTACCCTACCTCCCATTTACTCCATCTCTCAGCTTCCCTACCTCCCATTTACTCCATCTCTCAGCTTACCTACCTCCCATTTACTCCATATCTCAGCTTCCCTACCTGCAATTTACTCCATCTCTCAGATACCCTACCTCCCATTTACTCCATCTCTCAGCTTACCTACCGGCTACCTCCCATTTACTCCATCTCTCAGCTTACCTGCCTCCCATTTACTCCATCTCTCAGCTTCCCTACCTCCCATTTACTCCATCTCTCAGCTACCCTACCTCCCATTCACTCCATCTCTCAGGTTCCCTACCTCCCATTTACTCCATCTCTCAGCTTCCCTACCTCCCATTTACTCCATCTCTCAGCTTCCCTACCTCCCATTTACTCCATCCTTGCCTCCCATTTACTCCATCTCTCAGCTACCCTACCTCCCATTCACTCCATCTCTCAACTACCCTACCTCCCATTTACTCCATCTCTCAGCTTCCCTACCTCCCATTTACTCCATCTCTCAGCTACCCTACCTCCCATTCACTCCATCTCTCAGCTACCCTACCTCCCATTTACTCCATCTCTCAGCTACCCTACCTCCCATTTACTCCATCTCTCAGCTACCCTACCTCCCATTTACTCCATCTCTCAGCTTCCCTACCTCCCATTTACTCCATCTCTCAGCTACCCTACCTCCCATTTACTCCATCTCTCAGCTACCCTACCTCCCATTTACTCCATCTCTCAGCTACCCTACCTCCCATTTACTCCATCTCTCAGCTTCCCTACCTGCCATTTACTCCATCTCTCAGCTACCCTACCTCCCATTTACTTCATCTCTCAGCTTCCCTACCTCCCATTTACTCCATCTCTCAGCTTCCCTACCTCCCATTCACTCCATCTCTCAGCTACCCTACATCCCATTTACTCCATCTCTCAGCTACCCTACCTCCCATTTACTCCATCTCTCAGCTTCCCTACCTCCCATTTACTCCATCTCTCAGCTACCCTACCTCCCATTTACTCCATCTCTCAGCTACCCTACCTCCCATTTACTCCATCTCTCAGCTACCCTACCTCCCATTTACTCCATCTCTCAGCTTCCCTACCTGCCATTTACTCCATCTCTCAGCTACCCTACCTCCCATTTACTCCATCTTTCAGCTACCCTACCTCCCATTCACTCCATCTCTCAGCTACCCTACCTCCCATTTACTCCATCTCTCAGCTACCCTACCTCCCATTTACTCCATCTCTCAGCTACCCTACCTCCCATTTACTCCATCGCTTACCTTCCCTACCTCCCATTTACTCCATCTCTCAGCTTCCCTACCTCCCATTTACTCCATCTCTTACCTTCCCTACCTCCCATTTAGTCCATCTCTCATTTATCCTAACATTCCTACCCCTGAGAGATGGAGTAAATGGGAGGTAGGGAAGCGGAGAGATGGAGTAAATGGGTGGTAGGGTAGCTGAGAGATGGGGTAAATGAGAGGTAGGGAAGCTGAGAAATGGAGTAAATGGGAGGTAGGGTAGCTGAGAGATGGAGTAAATGGGAGGTAGGGAAGCTGAGAGATGGAGTAAATGGGAGGTAGGGAAGGTAAGTGATGGAGTAAATGGGAGGTAGGGAAGCTGAGAGATGGAGTAAATGGGAGGTAGGGAAGCTGCGAGATGGAGTAAATGGGAAGTAGGGAAGCTGAGGGATGGAGTAAATGGGAGGTAGGGAAGCTGAGAGATGGAGTAAATGGGAGGTAGGGAAGCTGAGAGATGGAGTAAATGGGAGGCAAGGATGGAGTAAATGGGAGGTAGGGAAGCTGAGGGATGGAGTAAATGGGAGGTAGGGAAGCTGAGGGATGGAGTAAATGGGAGGTAGGGAAGCTGAGAGATGGAGTAAATGGGAGGTAGGGAACCTGAGAGATGGAGTGAATGGGAGGTAGGTAAGCTGAGAGATGGAGTAAATGGGAGGTAGGGTATCTGAGAGATGGAGTAAATGGCAGGTAGGGTAGCTGAGATATGGAGTAAATGGGAGGTAGGTAAGCTGAGAGATGGAGTAAATGGGAGGTAGGGAAGCTGAGAGATGGAGTAAATGGGAGGTAGGGTAGCTGAGAGATGGAGTAGATGAGGAGTAGGGTAGCGGAGAGATGGACTAGATTAGGGGTAGGGTAGCTGAAAGATGGTGTTGATGAGGGCTAGGGAAGCATAGAGATGGAAACGATTATGGATAGGGATTCCTTACCCCTAATTGTTTCCATCTCTATGCTTCCCTAATAGGGAAGCTGAGAGATGGAGTAGATGAGGAGTAGGGTAGCTGAGAGATGGACTAGATAAGGGGTAGGGTAGCTGAAAGATGGAGTAGATGAGGGGTAGGGTAGCTGAAAGATGGAGTAGATGAGGGGTATATATAGCTGAGAGATGGAATAGATCAAGATCAAGAAATACTTGATTCGGCACCGACCCTCTCTCTACTCCTCGATGTTTCCCGCCATGTTCTGCAGCTGTTGTGTGAGAGTTGAACGCGAGCGCGTCAATAACATGACACGACATGCAACACGACATGCGAGATGCGAATTTCATTATTTTGAAGTTTTGTGGGGTTGCGATTTTTGTTTTAGGTCGGAGAGTGAAACGGCCGGTACAGTGGTAAACTAGATTAAAAACTGTACGCCTCATTAGACGGCGATTTTTCCTATCTTGTCTGGTTCCTGAGATATGGCCCCCTAAAGAGTTGGTGTCTCAAACTGCTGAATCGGGGTCACGCGAGGAAAATGGGCATCAGTTTGCGTGTACTGCTCCGTTTTTCACGGGACTTGAACGAGGGTGACGGCAAGAGTCTCACCTATTACATGGTATCCTTACATTGTGTATTAAATCTAAAATGACTGAGCAGCATGCTTGTTAATGAACCTTGACGTGTTTGCTTGTCTCGCAAGCGCGCTCACGACTAGCAAACACGACATGCAGTTCACACCCTGATATAGTAGCACTGGCAGGTTCTTAGCTCTCAACATTCAACAGTCAACAGTCAACAGTTCATGTTTCAACCTGCAATGGTGGACTTATTAAATGGTTAAAATCGCTCAAAAAAGAGCCCATATGGCCAAAATTTTCCGGGGGCTTCGCCCCCTGGACCCCTACCAGGGGCTTCGCCCCTGGACCCCACTGGGGGCCTCAGGCGGCCCCCAGACCCCCTCCCCGACCGCAAACATGCTCACTCCGCCGCATTATTGGCATCCCAAATTCAGCATCCTTCCACTTAAATCAATCCAATTGGTTGGCATTTTTTCAATATTTGATTGGGGGTCTCACCTATTACATGGTATCCTTACATTGTGTATTAAATCTAAAATGACTGAGCAGCATGCTTGTTAATGAACCTTGACGTGTTTGCTTGTCTCGCAAGCGCGCTCGCGACTAGCAAACACGACATGCAGTTCACACCCTGTATATACCATTGCAGATTTCGAGGTTTTTGATGCTTTAAAAAAGCATGTTCAAGATGAAGTAGAGAGCTGAAATTTTGTACTCTAAGGGCCCTCATATACATACTGATATAGGAGAAGAGGCATGCAAATTTTCAGAACGATCGGATGTAAGGTAAAAATTTGCCAGAGGGGTCCCAAAATGCAAAAATGTAAGGAGGGGGAGGGGGAGGGGGGGGGGAGGACGCTTTTTTATCTTTGAGTGTTCTCCTAAACCACAAATAGTAGAGACTTGCCGTTTTGAACAGTGGTTCCTTACATCATTGCGCTCGGTAATAGCTGTGTGAGAACTTCGAAATCGCCATAGTTCATTAATTATTCATTAATTAGTCATTAAATATTCATTTTAACCATGGTTGCGATATGACACGACTGGAAGGTCATAAAGACTTGAAACCGGTCTTATTCGACGCGGAACGGTCGGTTTATGGGGGGTCTTACTCGGGACAAAAATCTCTATCTCGCACCGTTAAGCCGTCATTTGCATATTTATGCACCTATTCACGATTTTATGCATATTTTCAATATTTTCACTTCAGGCTGGTCCTAGAACGTTTTCAGTGGACATATTTCGACGCACAGAATAGTCGATTTATGGGGGGTCGTCCCCCTGGACGAAAAGTCGTATCTCGCACCGTTGAGCCGTTATTTGCATAATTATGCACCGATTCATAATTTAATGCATATTCTGAATATTTCCAGTTCAGCTGGTCCTAGAACGTTTTCATGGACATATTTCGACGCAAAATAGTCGATTTATGGGGGGTCTTACTCGGGACAAAAATCCCCATCTCTCACCGTTAAGCCGTTATTTGCATATTTATGCACCGATTCATGATTTAATGCATATTCTTAATATTTCCACTTCGGATGGTCCTAGAACGTTTTCATGGACATATTCCGGCGCAGAATAGTCGATTTATGGGGGGTCGTCCCCCTGACAAAAAGTCGTATCTCTCACCGTTTAGTCGTTATTCGCATATTTATGAATTATTCAAATTCGAAAATATGCAGAAATCAGAAAAAAAATCCGAAAAATAGCTTTTTCTATTTTACACCAAAAAGAACAGAAATTTAGTCCAAAAACCAATTAAATAAATTAGTTTGGATGCCCGGGCCCATGTGGTGTCACGGGGGTAACACCTTTAGGCTATAACTGTCATAAATGATGGATATCGAGAGAGAAGGAAATTAGGATAGAAAGGGTGAGAATATAATCAAGAAAGACGGAGAGATAAATATGAGGAGAGAGAAAAAAGAGAGATATAGTGAAAGAAACAGTGAGAGAGAAAGAAAGAGAGAGAGAGAGAGAGAGAGAGAGAGAGAGAGAGAGAGAGAGAGAGAGAGAGAGAGAGAGAGAGAGAGAGAGAGAGAGAGAGAGAGAGAGAGAGAGAGAGAGAGAGAGAGAGAGAGAGAGAGAGAGAGAGAGAGAGAGAGAGAGAGAGAGAGAGAGAGAGAGAGAGAGAGAGAGAGTGAGAGAGATAGATAAAGATAGACAGATTGAAGGATAACAATTAACAATTAACGAGACTAGTAAGCCCGCTCGCCCTACGGGCGAATGTCGGGGATGGTAAATGGTCATACAGTAAACTAAGCAAATAGTGTAGTAACATTTGAAATTTTTAGAATCAGTAAATTTATCAGGTAAATTAACCACAGGGATTCTTTCGACAAAAAACCACGGGTCCTCTTTTGCCAGGTCCTGAAGTATTTTATGAAGGAGCACATTTGCAAAATACTTTCACGTATTACTGCCATTTCTTATTAGTGCCATTGATACTTTGTTATTACGTGTGTTGACAACATAATAATCACCTCTTTTTTAGGATTCTATCACGTAGTCTATAGGCGTCAGCGCCAGTTTGGGACATATGGCTTTTCCAAACTCGCTGGCGATTGTGTTGAAGTTGAGTAGTCATGTTCACGAAACGTGGTGTACAGATCAAATCGAGCAAACGATCAATCACACAACCGGCAGAGAGATGAATCAAGGATGCACGTGCAGTTTAAGGCTCAAGCTGGCAGGTTGCCAGGGTCCCTCTAGGGACAACACGTGCAAAAGGCCATGTCCAGGAATTTTGTGCCATATTTGGTTAAAAAAACGGGACACAGGATTTCCCTATTTGCTTTAATAATAGTATGATATGCCGTTAATTATGGCAGTTATAGCCTAAAGGTGTTACCCCCGTGACACCACATGGGCCCGGGCATCCAAACTAATTTATTTAATTGGTTTTTGGACTAAATTGAATATATACTTAATTTTATTTATTAATTTATCTCACATAGCATGGTGTTTGGTCTTCCAAGGTAAAGTAAACATGTCTGATTTCGCCCATCAAAACTGCGAAGAGTGGAAGACCAACGCTTTGCGAAAAAACAAAGTCGTCCAGAAGATTTTATCCAAGATCGAGTCAACAAATTTTAATTTTCGTGAATCCTGCATATCGTGTGAGCACTGTCGTGATACAGGTTGGTGATTATGGAATTTATAGTATAAATTTTATACGTGTGCTGCCCTATTTGACGAAACATCATAAATTATATCTCGATTCTTTGTAAGGTTTTTTCATCTGAAAGGTATTTATTTTCAGGTCTAAAAGGCGGCCTTACTACGGCACCAGAGATTTTACTATGTGAAAACAGCCTCAAAACTCAATCAGAAGTGGAACAAGTGCTAAGTCACGAGCTTGTTCATTTTCTCGATCATCTCAAGGTTAGTGAATCGTAGTTCGACCATCACAAAAGTTGTGTCTAAGCAAGCGCTTTAGATAACCTGCAAGATTCGCCATGTGGCCTTCACTGTATTGTAACGTGACGACAAGTGCATATATGTTTCTTAGTTTTTTAATTTCTTTAGTAATTAGCACTCTGACCCAGGGTACAAAATGGGATAACGTCCACGAGCTGGCCCGCTCTGAGGTCCGAGCTGCTAAGTTTAGTTTGGAATGTCACTCGGAGGCATCGCAGTTTTACGAGGGCTGTCTGGAGCAACCTCACCTCTGCAGTATCTCGGAACAATTCAAGAAATGTGTCAAAAACCGGGCTATTGATTCTGTAAAACTGATAAAAGATGTGACGCACAGTAAAGCCAGCACTATTGTTGATTCTGTTTTTGATAAGTCCTTTAACGAAGATTTATAGCTGAGTGCTGACCATGACTCACTAATTAAAGTAGGATTAATCGCCCATTTTGTGTTTGGTGCCTGTAAATTCTTGTTGAGGGATAAATTGTGTAATTTGAGTTGTTTATGTAAATTGTTGTACAGTTTGGAACGTTTATTAACATATTGCGGTTTAAATTTCTACAACCAATCTCCCTGGCCATGTTATCACGCAAGTATTTAACACCATTCCATTTCCTCGGTAGATCTATAGATAGCTAGGTGTGTCCGATAAGCCATGTCCTCCGAGGCAGGAGGGGAACAGTACTACTGCTACCAATGTCGTGCTGCCTGTACCCCCACTACCCCCGACTTTGTGTGTCCCACCTGTAACGAGGGATTTATTGAGCCCATGGCCCACCAACAGCAGCAACGGCCACGACCCACGATCTTTAGAGTGAGTGTTTTTGATTTGATCAAAAAACATTACAGATATCATAATATTTTGATCGTGCGGTGCACATCGATCAGGCTGAAACGTGACTCAATTTCACACAGCTCTTACACAGCTCTAACAATAATTGTCCCAGATGATGGGAGGAAATGATCCAGCATCAGTTGAGAGAGGGATGAGGATGATGCATCATATGAGAATGCGACAACAACTAGGTCAACAACAAGATGGTACGCCCTAATTACTAGTGTATTGATTTATCAATTTATTGATTTCAAATCAATGATTTGAAAGTTGATTGTTTCACAAAAGACTGTCCTCTCCTCACCAGGCCGAAGCAAGCTCACAAAGAAAACGCTCACTAAAATCCCCTCCAGGTTCATCTGCACCTCCTCCCCCGACGGACCCCAGCGAGGACGCGGAACCCCCTGTACCACCTGTTCCATCTGGTCTCATGGGACCCCCTCCCACGGGGGCGGGTGGCCCCGATATCCTCATGCTGCAGAACCTGATCCAGAGTGCGGTGCAAAGCTGCCGCCGCACACAGGATACCAAACACTCCCCACCAGCACCAAGGTAGTAGCACGCCCTCTCAGGCAGACGGTGGTGAGCCCGGGGACCAGGAAGTCGGGAGTAGGCGACATTTTCATCGTGTTCACAGTTCCAGTGTTCCACTAACGGGAGGACCTTTTCCACGAATGTTCCAGGTATGGCTAGGTCTACTAATTGCAGGGTGACATCCGTTTACTAGGTTTTTCCTAGTATTATTAAAAATTTAAAATGGTGCGAGGCTTTCCAGAGAAGAAGAGAGAAAAAGAAAAAGAGAAGTGGTAGAGATACAGAGAGACAGAATACAGAGCTGTGTATTGGCGCTCTGTCTACTACTTCACACTTATTGTAAATCACACACTAGACACTGTGTGTAGCTATGGCAATAGTTGTCTTGCTCTAAGAATAATGAAAATAATGGGATAATGAAAGAGATGGAGTGAGAGAGAGAGAGAGTGTGTGTGTAAATTATAGACACAAATAGAGAGAAAGAGACAGAGTGTCTCTGTAATGTGAACACCTGTGTCAATTAGTTTCCTACACAGTGAAATGTAACACCCATTTTGTCAGGGTGGAGCAGGTTTCCCAGTAGCGGATTATGACCCCTGATGGACGAAGTATCGACCCGAGCACCACCGATATCCCATCCCTGTTCAGTATGATCCTCTCGGATATGCGACCTGGAGGTAACCAGTCCATGTATGGTAATCCCGGGGATTACGCCTGGGGTCCCACCGGTCTTGACAACATCATCTCACAGCTGATTGGCCAGTTGGATGGAGCAGGCCCGCCTCCTGCCCAGGCGACTAGTATTGAGTCCCTACCCGATGTTAAGGTGTCCCAGGCTCTGGTTGACAACGAAACAGACTGCACAGTGTGTCAAGAGTTCTTTGTTCTGGGGGAGGAGGTCAAGAAGTTACCATGTGAGCACCATTTTCATAGTGGGTGTATCGTTCCCTGGCTGAAGCTCCACAATTCCTGCCCAATTTGCCGCGTTTCTATTGATGGTACGGAACATCCCCCCGCTGATACCCCAATGGCAGATGACATGGATCCAATTTCCACACCCCCTCCTCCTCCTCCTGCCTCGACCGCTCCTCCACCCTCTTATCCGGCCGCCCCGCAAAACCTACACGAGGATGATCTTGATTGACAAATGATATTTAGAGAGAGAGAGAGGTAGAGAATGGAAGATTCTTATCAGGGTTGATTGATTTGTAGTGAACAGTAGTTTTGAGATCTGTGTGTGTGTGGGATTCGGCCACGGCCGTGTACCAATTCACTGGCCGATTGGTTGTAGCGCGCGCGAACATATTTAAGTAAAAAGTGCCGCGAAATTCCCACGCACACACCGTCGTTTTGTGTGTGTTCACCGATTTGTACAGTGCAGCAATAGCAATAACACCACCCGATATCTCGTGTTTGTGTTTCTATATATTTTGATAATTAACTAATTAACCAGCCCAAATCTCCAATTAGCATGTGTGGAAGGCTGGCGTGCTTGGTTGAAGGCCGAACATTGTCTGTACGGTGCGAGTACAAGAGCAGCGAGGGAGGCACGGAGAGGCCTGAGTGGGAGGGCAGTTTTCACCAGCCCAGTTATAACATTCCCCCAACTACCCAGGTTCCTGTTCTCTACGGTAGACTGGGTAAAAGATATCTTAGGTACACGATAAACAATAGTTGAGTGTCGATTAGTGTACAGACAACAGTGTACAGTGTACGACTGTACACGATAAACATGATACTCCCCATTTGTATACATTGTCTTCAATAACCAATATCACCATCCCTAACTGCTAACTATTACAGGTCTATGAGGTGGGGTCTGGTTCCATCGACACATAGGAAGCCCCTCCGTGAGTTCAACTTATCCACACACAACTGCTGCTCGGAGAGTATAACAGAGCGACCCATCTACAACAGAGTATTCAAACTGGGTAGACGATGTATCATTCCTGCTGCTGGGTTTTATGAGTGGAACTCAACCAAAGGGGCGGAGAAAATTCCACACTTTGTACATCCCGCTGAAGATGGAAAGGTATCAATTCAAAAATCTGCTTGATTAGTTTCTTATTGTACTGGGTGTTCATTTTGGATCTTTACAAGCGTTGGCCTTCACCCAGAAAAAAGTTGACAAGATCAGGTCATGAAACTTCATACTCGGACTATTCTATACCCTCATTCAAGGTTCCTGGGGGTTTTGGAACTCTAGCACCCCGGGAAGTGTGTTTTTGGCATCAAAACTACCAGAAGGAATTTTTTGCTGGTGCTGAGACTTTGTTAAAATGTTTTTTGGGTATTTTCTATGTCAATCCTAAAGTTTCATAGAGATTGGATGTGTTTTTCGGACTCAAAATTTCGATAAAAGTGGCTGGAAAGGCTCGAAAACAGCTCAAAAACGGCTAAAATTGAGTCTTTCCAGCCACTTTTTACGAAATTTTGAGTCTGAAAAACACATCCAATCTCTATGAAACTTTAGGATTGACATAGAAAATACCCAAAAAACATTTTAGCAAAGTCTCAGCACCAGCAAAAAATTCCTTCTGGTAGTTTTGATGCCAAAAACACACTTCCCGGGGTGCTAAAGCTCCAAAACCCCCTGGAACCTTGAATGAGGGTATAGAATAGTCCAAGTATGAAGTTTCATGACCTAATCTTGTCAACTTTTTTCTGGGTGAAGCCCAATGCCTGTAAAGATCCAAAATGAACACCCTGTATCTCTAAATTCCTTTTTATATGATGTTCTCACACTTCTTTTCATTAACATTCAACATCTAACTCCCTCCCCTCAGTTGATGTACATAGCGGCATTGTACGACAAGTGTAAACTAGAAGGCGATGGCAGTGAGCTCTTCTCTGTCAGTGTTATAACAACCTCAGCATCTTCATCCATCAGCTGGCTTCACCACCGCATGCCGGTAAGACACCTTAGGAAAATGATAGGTTTGCGAGAGATCAGATATGTCTGAATGTTGATTTTTCCTAATCTCTAAACCTCCCCCAGGCACTTCTCGAGACAGAAGAGGAGGTTCAGCGGTGGTTGCACAGTGGACAACTACAATCTGAATCCCTCCTATCACTCCTTCATCCCAGGACCTGCATTGGACTGTACCCGGTGTGCAAGACTGTCAACAGTGTACACACCAATGGACCTGATTGCCTCGTTATGAAAGGTAAGAACCATCAAAAATTTATGTTCGCTGATGATCACGGTTTTTCAATGGTTATTTTTGTTCTGTACCAACATTCTTCTTCTTTTCAGAGCCACCCAAGAAAAGAAAGTCAGTGACGATGGACAAGTTCTTTGCCAAGAAACCAAAACTAGAAGAACAAAAAGAAGAGAAGATAAAACAGGAACCATCTGAGTCAACGGAGGGAAATAAGGAGAATGAAAATAACAAGGAAGTTTCCCTGAATAAGGTCAAGAAGGAAGAGAGGTCATCTGAAGATACGGTGCAGGGTGTATCGAGTGTTGAACAAGTAAAATATGAAAAGCTGTCTCAGTAGAAAGACAATAGACACGCATGAGTTTCCAATTCGTTTTTTAACATTCTCACATTATTTTTTCACGTCAGCCTGGCTATTTTTCACATTGTTTTTAAATCATAGTTTTTACATCCATTGTTGTTTTAAAGTTACAATTAACTAAGTTATTCTTTTAAGATACATCCTTGTCTTGGTTTAATCTACCTTCCCCGACCGCTTATCCAACATTTCCCTTTCCCAAAACCCTCAAAGTACCTCCTTCTTCCTTCTAGTATGTCAGATATCAAGATAGTGCCGTTGGGCGCTGGTCAGGATGTCGGGAGGAGTTGTATCTTAGTCTCTATCAACGGTAAAAACATCATGTTTGATTGTGGAATGCACATGGGTTATAACGACGAGAGACGGTTCCCAGATTTCTCCTATATCTGTCAGCCTGGGGGTGCGACTGATGTTATTGATTGTCTTATCATCTCACATTTCCACCTTGATCACTGTGGGTCTCTCCCCTTTTTCACTGAGAAGTTCGGCTACAACGGACCTCTGATCATGACGGCCCCCACTCGAGCCATCGCTCCTCTTCTTCTCGAGGATTATCGGAAAATATCGGTAGACCGGTATGGGGAGGCGGGATTCTTCACAACTCAGCAAATCAAAACGTGTATCAAGAAGGTCCGAACAATCAGAGTTCATGAGACGATACAGATTGATAAAGATATCAGTGTGAAATGTTACTACGCTGGTCACGTGCTGGGTGCTGGCATGTTTCTTGTAAAGGTGGGCCATCAGTCCGTTCTTTACACCGGGGACTATAACATGACTCCCGATAGGCACCTTGGGTGCGCCTGGGTAGACCGATGCAACCCGGACGTGCTCATCACGGAGTCGACCTACGCCACGACCATCCGAGATAGTAAGAGATGTCGAGAGAGGGACTTCTTGAAAAAAGTGTACAATGTTGTGGAGAAGGGAGGGAAGGTGCTGATTCCTGTTTTTGCGCTCGGCCGTGCCCAGGAACTCTGTATTTTAATTGAGGAGTTTTGGGATCGGATGAACCTCAATGTTCCGGTATACTTCTGCCACGGACTAACGGAGAAAGCTACCAACTACTACAAACTCTTTATCACATGGACAAACGAGAAGATCAAATCGACATTTGTGAAGCGAAACATGTTTGAATACAAGCACATTTCAGTGTTCGAGCGGAGTTACATGAACAATCCTGGGCCGATGGTGGTCTTCGCAACACCGGGTATGCTCCACTCAGGCATGTCCCTGAACATCTTCAAGGCTTGGTGCCACGATGCCAACAACATGGTGATAATGCCGGGTTACTGCGTCTCCGGAACCGTTGGACACAAGCTCCTCAATGGAACCAGAAAACTGGAAACGGACAAGGGCTCAGTTACGGTTAATATGGCCGTGGAGTATCTCTCGTTCAGTGCTCATGCAGATGCCAAGGGAATACTTCAGCTCATTAAAAACTGCCAACCGAAGAATGTGGTACTAGTGCATGGCGAGGATAAGAAGATGGAATTCCTGATTGACAAAATTGATGATCAGTTTGGAATTCCGTCTTTCAAGCCGGCGAATGGTGAGCAGATCAGTATTCCATGTAAGCCTCACATCATGGGGAGTATCACCAAGGACACTTTCAAATTTGTCAGGACGAATGGTAATCATTTCGATGGCATGCTGGTCAAAGAAGATGACCAGTTGTCCCTGCTCAGCGCGGAGGAAGCCAGGGTAAAACTTGGACTGAGGCCAGTTTCCATTAACCTCAACTACAAGCTGAGCATGAACCTAGATATATCGCCAACTGTGGTCCTGGAGCGTCTTCACACTCAACTTTCCTCGATTATTTCAGACCAGAAAGTGGGACCGTTTAAGCGGCAACTGGACGGTACACTCAATCTAAACTCTGTGAATATCACGTGCAAACAGGAGGGAGCCGGGAGTGTGGTTCATGTGTCTTGGTCTGTTGAGGATGACCATGTTGGTCGGGCGGTCAGCGATATTTTGGAGGAATGTGGGGAGGGTCTTATACTCAACTGAACTTGTTTGTCTTTATTTTCGCGTTTCAGCGAGATTTTTTATTGATCTATTTTATTTTAAAATTGTAACCTGTTTTAAAAGTTTGGCGTCTGTTTCTACAAGTTAATCACCGACCCTTTTAACTCGAACCCTTTTTTTTTCTATAGCACTATAATGATCAGAAGACAGGCACGACTCCGACGGGAATACCTTTATCGAAAGGGGCTCGAGGAACAGGAACGAGCAACCGCAGAACGGAAAGCTGCCCTCAAAACAGCCGTGGAGGATGGGAAGAAAATCCCGACTGAGCTGAAGAAAGATGCAGTTTCCCTTCAGAAACAAATGGATATGGACGGAGCGGCGGATACCACCCTAAATTCAGTAGACGACGAATATCTTTATGCAGGAGTAAAGGATCCCAAATTAGTGCTCACCACATCCCGTAATCCCAGCAGCAGATTGAAACAGTTCACCAAGGAGGTCCGATTGATCTTGCCTAACTGCCAGAGGCTCAACAGGGGCCACTTTGTCGTCAAAGACCTGGTTGAGGCTTGTAAATCGAATGATGTTACAGACCTGATTATTCTCCATGAGCACAGAGGTGTCCCGGATGGAATTGTGATTTGTCACCTTCCCTACGGGCCCACTGCCTACTTTTCTCTCTCGAATGTGGTCATGAGACACGATATCCCCAATGTTGGGCCCGTCCAGGAGATTTATCCTCATCTTGTCTTTCATAACTTTACCACCAAGTTGGGCAAACGAGTTGAATCGATCCTGAAGCACTTATTTCCGGTTCCCAAAGACTCCAGCAAGCGTGTCATGTCATTTGTGAACAGTGAGGATTACATTTCTTTCCGGCACCACATGTGGAATGGACCGAACAGCAATATTGAGTTATCGGAGGTCGGGCCGCGATTTGAGATGAAGTTGTACGAGATTAAACAGGGTACCCTCGAGCAGAATCACGTCAACACAGAGTGGAAATTACGGCCATTCATGAACACTGCTCGGAAACGGTATTTTATTGGTGACGAGGAGACAGACAGTTGAGATGGGGGTGTGTTTTTAAAGACGAGGTTTTGTTAAAGAGGTTTTTCGACTTAACTTATTCATATCTTTTACTTCCAGTTTTAATTTATCAACTTAGTTCACTGTTTTATGTCTTGTGTTTTCTACCCCTTGTTACCGAATCGTGAACCCCCTGTTAGCCACCACCAACCTGCCGGTATTCCAATATCAACCACTAATTCCGATCCATATTTTGTTCAGTATGAGTACAATGGATGAGAAACCGTGGGATAGTCAGTATCAGTATCAGTGCAAAAAGAAAATGTTTGAGAGCCACAGAGAGGAGCTTGGAGATGAACGAGCCACTGCTCTTGCTAACGTCTGGGCAAACTATCACTTTCTCGGTAAGTGAACTTTCTTCAAATAAATGCGACTATCTTGAGTTGTATTTCTTCTTTTAATCCCCTTTTATTATTGTAACCCCTGGCCCTCCTTTGTACAAACTTGTATAACAGTCCTGATTAACATTCAACGTCCCCCAATCAGGCTGTGAGTATCCTTACGAAGCGTTGGAAGCAATTAAGAGCTGGGGTCCACCGCCACGAAATAAGATGTACGAAGACAAGATGAGAGAGATAAAGGAGAGGGATGCCGTCAATTCAGAACAACGTTCTATGACGAAACGTCCGTCGCAGAAGAGACAGCGGTGGGGATAGAGATCCTGTTAATTTTAAATTTGTTTGTTTGTTCCCAGTGACAGTACTGTATGTTTGTCTAATATATTCTTGAATTTAACTCTCCATTTATCTTTTTTGGAAACCCGGCTATACTTTGATACCCCTCTTTCTCTCCAATTATAAATCCATTCCCACACTTCCCTTACGCAATACCCAAATTACTGATCAATACTCTTTCTCTCTGTAGCAATGTCAGATAGGTGATGCCAGCCACTCGTCGATCTTCATCTAGGCTGACGAAACCAGCTGAAGAGACACCATCAGCCGAGGATCAGGATGTGAAATCTGTCCCAGAAACAGTGGTCCTAGGGTCATGTCCTGTCGAGGAATCACTGGAAGAGTCCTCAAAGTCTGGGGCATTTGAAGAGTGTGTCGAGACTTCTGCCTCTGACCAAGAACCTCCAAAGGGGGACAGTGTCCAGGACATTCCTGTTGATACCAAAACTGATGAAGAGCCTCTGGAATCTGCCCAGGCTCAGGAGTCTTCGCAAGAATCTGTCTCTGAGCAAATTTCCCTTGAATTTAATGCCAGGGACATTTCCCAGCAATCTTCCCAGCTATCTTCCCAGCAATCTTCCCAGGACCGATCTTCCCAGCTATCTTCCCAGCAAACTTCCCAGGACCAATCTTCGCAGCTATCTTCCCAGCAATCTTCCCAGGACCAATCTTCGCAGCAATCTTCCCTGGACCAATCTTCGCAGCACGAGCAACTGTCGCAGCAGTCCTCCCAGCAATCGGTTGTTCCCTTAGAGGTGGTCGAAGAGGTTCCCCATGCAGCAGAGAACATTGTCCAGAATGCAGACACAGTCGAGTATGAAACACCCGTTATTGCTGATCTCCCGTTTGAACCCCCAACAACAGACATTTCCATGACTATGCCAAGCGTGGTAAAAGCCCCAGTTCTATACCGGAGTGAAGAGATCAGTGAGCCGGTAAACTCGACTATGGAGACAGATGAACCAGCCGATGGAGCTACCATCCCAGATGGTAATGAAGATGAGGATCAACCTCCGGAGGTTGAGACATCCCCAACGGAGGAAGATTTCGAGCTTGTACCCAACCGAGAGGAGTTGGAAAAATTTTGTGATCCAAATATCGAAGAGAAGTCCAGTGCAGATCAGCCGCTATTTCAGATAGTAAAAGAGTATAAGGATAAAATCAAGCACTCCCTTTTCGGGGACGCTAAAATTTACGATGCCCGGTTCTTGGCAGAATTTGGTGATTGTCATTGGTCCCTAATGAGGACGGGAGAGGAGGTTAATCATCATTGGGTGCGTGCCAGATCAGATCCCGCGAACTTTGGATTCGCCAAGGTCCCTAGGAGGAACATTTTCCTTGAGGTCGGATATGGGGCGGTGTCCTATCGAAATTCTTAACACTATCTCTAAGACTGTTGTTGACGGCAAACTGACGATCAAATACAGTGATTCAACCAAGACTGCGTTTGTGTACCTTAACGCCAAATTGGTGTCAAGGGGGAAAGCTGTAGATGGAATTGGAGTGGATCCTCAAATGTCTGCTGCCCGGCAGGCTTGTAACGCGGCTCTTGTGTGGCTAAAAGGCTGTGGTGTATCCCTTCTCCCTATCCAGCTGTTGTCCGAGAGTCGTTTCCTCAAGGTTCCGCTCAGTTCGGTGATTGGTCCGGAACTTAATATGCAGATAGAAGAACATGTCCAGCATTTCTGCAAAAAAGAGGCACTCTGGTGCCTCTTCTTCACGCTTAACAAGAAAACGACTGAGGACGGTGTGGACTGGTTGTCAAGTCTGAAAAATATCGCCCTATGCTACGGACTATCTATGGTCGTTGATAAGAGTTTGGGTTTCCTTCTCTATAAGAAGACGAATAAAGCACCTGGGTATAAGATGTCCAACAAGACTGCCACTGATCAGGACACGGTTATAGGGGATGATAATGTGATAACGGTTGACTTTAATTACGTTCACAAGCATAGTGATAAGGGTGAGATGTGCGGTAGTTGTGGCACCAAAATACCCGATTTCGCTAATAAAGACGCAACCTTCAACATAGTAGCCCAATGGTGTAACCTGGGTGCAGATTGGAAAGCCACCAATGCTGCATACTTGCTATACCTGACACCTAGGTGGAAGAACTTTCCAGCATTCATAGAGGAATTGCCTGGTCACCTCGATGAGCTCGGGAAGATGGGCTTTCATTTCCGGACCACTTTCCAAAGAACTTGGAAGTAGATGCTGGGAGGCAAAGTGTTCACTCTCCGGGCATGTTCTTACTAATACTTTCGAGCACAGGAGAGCCCATACCGTAGCTGAACCTAGAGCCATTTCCCAGGCCTTCTTTCTTCTGGCCAGGAAGTTCCATTTTTATACCAATCAGCGGCATGTACCACTCAGCCGGAGGAAAACATATCAAGTGGATGATTATACCACGCTAAAGATGACAGGAATGATTGAGCATTTCCTGAGCGATCCTGATCTATGGGCCATGGACATTAGTTCGGAGCTACAGGACCGACTACATGACAGTCAGCAAGAAATGTTGAAAGCTGAAGCTCTAAAACACCAACTCAGTATTCTCCTTAAACCTAGGATAGTGATTCTGAAAAAGACCTGTCGCCTCCATAACATCCGATTCCAGGTTCCTTCGTTTTCCAAGGAGAAGATACCAGGTGATGTTATTGTTCACCGGAACCGGATTGTAGTCACCAAGGAACGGTTTACTTACCTAAACGATCGTGGGGAGATATTTGTCTACCTGAAGTTCGTTTTCGAAAGTTTGAAGTTCATAGATATTCTGGAATATCAGTATCCTACAAATGATGAGAGTTTGAGTCTGACCGCGGACCGCATCGGAGAGCTGGGTTATTTTGTAACCTTAGATCGGGAAAACAATGTATTCTACATTACAAAGGAGGAATCGATAAACCCCAAACCTCCTATGGAAACGAAGGTTTGTTTTTCAGTTTTCTAACCACCCCTGTTCTTTCTTTGTCCCCACTCCCCACCCCAGTTTTCCTAATGTTTTACAGCCTGCTAACAGCTCCTTTATCCCACCAGCCTCTACCGAATAACAAGGACAGCATGGAAAAATTGAATGTCAACCATATCACCGCGGAAGTGTTGCAAAATCACAAAATGGTTGACATATTCGCGAACTTCCAGAACGCCCACAAGACCTGAAATGTATTTTGATGGTCCTATAAGCTCGGCTGACAGAGAACTGATCCAAACGCAGGTCGAGGGGAGGTGGAGAATAGGAACATGGGGAAATTCGTGTATTCGTGTCTTCAAGGATGGAGCCTCTCAATCAGCTGTAAGTTCTAACATTTTTACAAGTTTTCAAAGCATAATTATCTTGGGCCCCTATCTAATATCTTGTCAATTTTTTATTAACTTACCGCACTTACCTCCCTATCCCTCTCCCTCTCAGACTGCATCGTCTGGAAAGAAGCCAGGAAAAAGGCCTAAAAAGAAGGAAACAAACAATGAAAGGGCCGAGCGGAGAAAACGATCACAATTAAAAGTGAGAGAAGGTCTTGAACGTGCCCAGGCCAGGACAGCTACCGGGGGATATCCCTCTCTCCTTCCACAACCCTCCACTTCTCATGCCTAGACCGGCTGCTTCCACGCCCCTTCTTCTCCAACAGAACAATCCAGTCGGTATTAAAAGGGTTGTGATCAACCATTCTGCCACCGCCCCTCCCTCTAAACGCCCATCCCTGTCGGATCCACGACCCCTATCGGATCTACGACCCCTGTCGGATCCTCGACCCCTGTCGGAACCACGAACGAGCCTGTTACGACCATCCTACATAATGGACTCTGGCAGAAATGAGGGATACGTAGGGGGCTCCTCCAACACCCACTCAGCCCATCCAAGCAGACAAGTTCCTGAAACATTTAACAGTCGTTCAAGTTACTCTAGCCACCAACCGTCAGAGAGCTTTAATAACCACGGGGCACATTCGAGTAGGTCAACCGGACTTTTATCAGCCCATCCTAGTAGGCAGGTCAATTTGAATGGTAACCAGGGTTACGATAGTCACCGAACAAATTCGAGGTGGCAGCCGTAAAGAGAACATCTTGTGACATTTCCTATAAACTATTCATGTTACACAACGTTTTAAAATACTCCCCCTTTAAATGTTACGATTGATTTTTTAATATCCGAGATGTGACTCTTCTTATTCCGTCCCCACTCCCTAACACTAAAATAGCTAACCCCCGTCTTCTCATTTTAGTTCTTCCCACCCTCTCACAAGAGGGCTCCATGACTCTCACCTGCGATGGAATCAAGGTGGATTATAATGCCGAGTTCAACTTGGGAAGGAAGGAAATAACGAAGTGCGGGAAATGTAATACATTGACTCCGAAGTTGGCCAAATATAATCCTTGCAATAGCCTAAATAGGACATGGGGTAACGTGAGGACAAATATTTCATCGGTTGCAGGGAACTACATCTTTTTTCTCATGCCCCGTTGGCAAAATTTTGAGGAATTTAGAACACAGGCTTCACACAGATATCAGGAGACTCTCAGGGTGCTGGGATTTGATTTCCAAACAGTAACCGGGGCGCTTGGAACAAAGGGCTTTTGCCACGAGGCCAAGTGTTTTCTCAATGGGTTGGTTCTCTCCCACGTGTCTATCCACAAGAAAAAGGAGGAGGCGGCATCTGCCCTCGCATTCCTACAGAGTCTCCTTCTGCTACGACACAAGCGAGCTAACGTGCACATTAAGACCCACATCCCTTTAGCCAATAGAAAAGTGTACAGGCAGGCTGACCTGATGTCCATGAAATCTGGTGAGATAATGGATGATTTCGCTGCTAATCCAGACCTCTGGGTGATGGAACTGTCCTCTGACGCTAGCAATGGTTTGGTGCCGGGTTGGCAGGAGGAGCTTTCTGTTTTGGCTGCACAACACAATCTGCTGGTTCAGAAGGGCAAGAATTTCTATTGTATGAAAACAAACTGTGGTCAGCACAATGTTCGGTTTCAGGTCCCTTGCGACGGCAAACCTGGTACCATCTTCGTTCACGGGACCCACGTGGTCGTTTCCAAGGAGCGGGTATCCTTCTTCAATAGGAGCCGAGGAGGTCTCCAATACTACGTAATGTTCAGTCTTCGAAAAGCTGAAGTTTATCGAGGTTATCGACTTTTATCACGCTGAAAATGAGGTCATTATGGATCTTCGGCTGGTGAAGGATGATGGGTTTTGTGTACACGATGAAGATATTGGTGTCGTCTATGTGGCTAGGAATCAATCTATCAACCCTCGTGATGGTGTTAACAGGGTAAGACTCTGATCGATTGCTATGTTTTTTTTGCCACTTCCTTTTTTTTCTTTAGCCAGACGCTAAGCAAACCGCATACCGCCCGGGTATTAGTAACTATGGCGCTATTGTTGTTGTTCAACAGTGGTGCCATATTGGCCAGCCGCACAGCGCCGCCCAAAGCGTTGTCCACGACGTCCAAAACACGCAAAAAAAACATTCAATTTGAGCGGAGTGCGCCTTTGACATCGTGGACAACGCTTCATGCGGGCGGCCAATATGACGGGGCACTACTGTAAGCTCCCCCTTTCCCGATTTCGATTAAATGGCATTTGTCACTTCCTTTTCTAACAGTAACATTTCTTCCCATCCCCCAGAAACCGCCTAAACCGGTACCAAGCTTGGACTCTGTTGACACAGTCCACGTTACCAGGGCAGCCCTTGCCAACTACACGGCTCTGTATTGCGTCACGTTTTTTAAGAAAAGTGGCCAATCTCAAGTAATCTTTGATGGTCCTCTCTCTCCCGAAAACGATGATTACTTACATAAGTTTGCACAGACTAATAATCTGAATGTGGAACAATTCCCGGACGGTGGTTTACGGATTACTAAAGACACAAATAAACGCATTGTGAGTTGACTTTTTAGGGGGTTAAGAGTATCCCAAAAAGTTGGCTCTTTTGAAACCTCCGAGTTCCGACCGACCCCCCCCCCCCCAAAGAATCATTTTTCAAAATCACCTCCACCACTTCATGACATCATCGCATCGAGTCGCAATGGGGATCCCTAATAAAGTTATGACTTGTCACCGTTGTTGAGCGGAGGGCTGAGAGTGTCTTGTCACCGCACGGTGACAGCTCACTCTCAGCCCTCCGCAAGACTACGGTGAACCATATGCTTTTAGGTACGTCCACCATGCGGTGACAAGTTACATGATCTACTCCACAAGACTAAAGTGAAAAGTCACAACTTTATTAGGGACCCCTATCTCAACAGACACACTACTACACTGTGCTCAGTAGTACATTAAAGTACATACTGTTTCTAATTTTTCGATACCCACTTCTTCCAGGAAAACGCCTCGACCATCAAAGTAAGGAACCGGCGATTGAAGAAACACATGAACAATCTGAAGATCCCTAAATACCCAAGTGATCAGCTGCAGCCGAGATATGAAGATGGAGCTGCTGGACCCTCTGTAGCATATGATGATGATGCTGATGATAGTGACATGTCACTGTCTCCTGAAAGGCCTCGAGAATTCGATCCCTACTTTTCAGGACAGTTTGCACCTCTTCCTCAAGAGCCGCTCAGACCCCATCCATCTAGGTTCTCCCGTCCCGGCCGGGCAGCAAATTACCCGCCTCAACCTCACCCCTACTATCATGCCACACACAATCCTGGGTATCATTCCACTAACAATGTACCAGCAGGAACCGGTGCCAGCACATCATGCTTCTACTTCTGATGCTCCCAAACTGGACGGTATTGATACGGATGCTATAACCAATAATGTCCTATCCCGTCTTCTGGCGTCTAAGCTCGTAAAGGAGCTGGCAGATAATGGTTCTCATAAACGGCCCATAGAGTACGAAAACTCTACTTCGAGGTCATCAAAACGCCCCATGGCAGATGATAAGCGATATCCTAACGAGAGAAGGCGGCCAGAGGATTTCAACGCGGATGATTTTCTACGGGAAAGCAGTTACGATCGAGATCGCAGATTGCAGAAAAGTGAATACGACCGAAGCGGCAATCGGAAAGAAGTTGGCTACGATCGATTTGAAAAGAGGGAGGAGCACTATCACGATCATTCTGAAACGAGGCGAGAGTACAGTAACAACCGGTATAAACGGGAACGGGAAGGCAGTTACGATAGAAGTGAAAGAAGGTATGAAAATAGCTACGACAGAAGTGAAAGAAGGCGGGTGAGCAGTTATGATCGAGACGAAAGACGAAGGGGAAGCAGTTATGATCGAGACGAAAGACGGAGGGAAAGCAGTTATGATCGAGACGAAAGACGAAGGGAAAGCAGCTATGGTCGAGATGAAAGAAGTCATCCGAATTATTACGGTCAAGAGGAAGAAAGGACAAATGTTCGCGGAGAAAGGGGGTATGAACCCAGCGGTGAGCAACACATTCGTTTCCAACAAAGGGGTTTCCAAGACGGTGTTTGCGTAGGTGATCGATACCAGAACAGCGGTTACCACGATAGAATTGGCGAATACCAAGCCGGTCATTTCTCTGACCGCCATTTAAATGACAGTGAATTTCGGGACCGTGATCGAATTGTAACTGTAGTCCCTGAGAACACTGGTGTGCGAGTTGTTCGTCAATACACAGACAATGAGTGATGGGAGTTATCGTAATTGTTCCATCTCCATACATTTCTTTTGTTTTTCATCATTTTTAACCCAGATTTATAACTCTGAAAATAAATCGAAACTAAACTTTGATTTGAATTTCCTAGTTATAACCATGTCGTACGCTCAGCAGGGTGAAGATGGTGATGAAGACACCCAAGATTTTGCCTTTCAGACGTCGCTCACCGGAACCATCTTTGTGGTTGATTGTTCTCCGGATATGATTTGTCCGGTGGATGGCTCCGAGGCCAAGGTAACCGGGGTAATCCTGGCGCTGGAAGCGATCAAAAGTACATATCAGCAGCGTCTAATTAGCGGCACAAGCGACTACATTGGCGTGGTTATGGTGGGTGTTAAGGACGCTGGTGATCGGGCCGGAATCAAGACCCTTCTACCCCTGGATACTCCTGACAAGGACAGTCTGAGAGTGGTTGAGGACCTCCTGACACGGTGTAGGAGTGGAACAGGGATCGTTGGAAATGAGGAATATTCTCCCTACGAGATGTTATGGGTGTGTAACAGCATGTACACGAGCTGTGTAAAAAAGTTGGGATCCCGTCAGGTTATAATCTTCACCAATGTTTCCGAGCCGCCAATGATCCGTTCTGATCCCAAGATTCGAACCATGGCAACTACAAAATCACGCGACATGTCCGAGATTGGAGTTCTTATCTCGCTGATTACAACACCCGGAACTAGTGCGTTTAATATGGACCTGTTCTACTCCTCTATCGTTCCAGACACCCATCGCACCGTGAACCCAACCGAGGATATTGAAGATTTCTGTGATAGAGTCAAACAGCAGCAAACAAGGGTCCGAACCTCAGCATCTATCCCATTTTTCTTTGGACCTAAGGAGATTGGTGTGGCATGTTCTGCTCTTTATGGTACTACTAAAACTACGGGTGTCAATCTTTGTAGTGTTACGAATCAGCAAGTTTCCATCACTTCGGCCTTGGTCCGGGAGTCCGATCGGGCGGTACTTCTTCCTCATGAGGTGTATCGATCAGCTCAGCTGGGCTCGGGCGGGCCACCGATTCTGCTGTCCCAGGAGGATATTGATGAGATGGCCCCTAAAGTGGACAAGGGAATCCACGTTTTGAGCATGGAACCAGCAGATAGTCTGAAAGCACATCACTTGGGTGGGAAGACCCTCTTTATCCGGCCCTCAGACAAGGTCTATCAGGGTAGTACCAAGTTCTTCTGCGCCCTTTTGGAAAGGATGCTGGCAAGAGACCTTATCGCTCGGTGTCACTGCGTCCCTAGGGCCGGGTTCTGTGGGTACCTTGGTGCATTGGTTCCCCAAAAAGAGGAAACAAACGCAGATGGTAAGCAGGTTCGGGCAGCAGGATTCAACCTAATACGACTCCCCTATAAGAACTCCATTAAGAAAATTGACTATGAGGGACTCAACATGCCGAGTCAAACCCAGATCAGTGCTGCCAAGTCGCTGGCTCTCAAACTCAGAGCGAAGTGGAGTCCTGAGCTTATGGAAAACCCCACTACTTCACAGTTTAACAAAGCCTTAGAGGCGATCGCTCTCGAGAAGGACCGAGTTGAGACCCCAGAGGATCAAACTCAGCCGGATGTAGCCGCCATGAGGACCAGAGCAGGGAGTGAGATGGACGCTTTTAACAAGAGCGTCTTTCCAAATGGATATCAGCTACCTGAAGCGTGCAAAAAAGTTGACTACAAACCAATCATAAGAAAGGTAATGTTCCCACTCAGCTGCCGCGAGGGGGTTCACAGCGGGATGTTACGTATCACAAACGTATTAGGATGCCTGATGTCACGCTGTGTACTACCAAAACTGTCTCGTAGCAGTTTTTAATTTAATAGTTTTTATACTCCAAACGTCTATAAATTATAGACATTTGTCTATTTTACCACTTACTTTCCTTGCTGTCAGCAGTGCTGTTTCAGTTTCAATATTTCATATCCATTTTCATTGGTTTATTCCTAACACATCATCTCTTTCCCTCAGGTTGAGTCGAGGGCAAGAGAAGGAACTCTGAATAAACTTCCTGTTAATGATCTCAAACTCTACGCCAAAGGTGTCAAATTGGGTCTCAAGTCAACCGCCAAAAAGGCAGAACTGGTCCAGGCAATCTCCAAGTTTATTGGGTAAAATGGTGTGGCTTTTTATGGAGCATTGTTCCTATTCGTTCAATTCGTCACTTCCATCTCAATGGTGCAACAAGTTGTTGGTTAGAAAGTGACATACTCACTTAAATGTATTTTAATTTTTAGTATGCCTGTAAATTTTAACTTATTTTTATAGTTTCACACATTGCTACGTTTTCAAAACATCACTTGTTTTTCCTCGATCTGTGTTTCATCTACATCTTTAACCCCACCCCTCCTGATTAGGCGATGAACTATAATGTGTATCCACCACCCCTCATGAAATCCAGCACTAGTTTGATCAACCAGGTAATTGTTGGTCTGTTTTTTAGAATGGGCGTTGCTTTTTTAGAACTACTCACTGAGTAGTACTCAGCCCCTTCGATGTATTTGCAGTACATGCAGGGAGGGTAGAGTGTAGAATGATTGAAAACTAATTAAAACTCTTTTCTTTCAGGATTCTCCATCTGGTCTTCCCTACCGGGCACCTCCATTGTTACCACTCCAATATCCCAATAACAATTCTAATCACTCTGGGACCTTCGACCAATATGGGAACAACTTCAGCCAACAAGTTAACAAAAACATGGGCTCTTACTACGGTACCAATACCAACTTTAGTAACCAATACAACTCCAACCCTACTTACCATGGTAACTATTCCCATCCCCCTGGAAACATGAATTCCCATACCCCTGGAAACATGAATTCCCATCCCCCTGGCAACAGCCCAAATATGGTCATGATTCGGAAGGCAGATGTTGAGGATCTCCAGGCGGAGGTTAATGAGCTCAGAGACCTGATCAGACTTCAGACTAACATCGATCAGAGGCAACAGGTCCTGTTCCAACAACAGATCACTGTTCAGCAACCTTTAGGCGTACCTCAGCCCCTCCTTCACCCACCCCAATCCCATCAGCCGTCTGTTAGTCTACTATCTAATCCTGGGTTCCAGCAGCCGATATACTCCCAAACTATCCAACTGAAGCCCTTACTTTCGGAGCCCCGACCAACTCCTCAGCCGCCACGACCCAATCTAACTCCACTAGTGAACAATCGAGGCTGTTACTCAAAACCGTTACCAGAAGGTCCAGCCCAGCCATGTCTGAGCAAACAACCACAGAAACAATGGTCAAGCAAACCACTGGATAAGATTCACATTGATTCCCCTTCTTTTGAGCCCAAAAAGGACGATTTTGAAGGTTCGCAATGTTACAATAACGCTCTTGAGAGAGTGGAAAGCTTACTTCGCGACAGGCTTCAGGAGGAATGCAGTGATAAAGAGTTAGTGGGTAATAGGTGGACCCCGCCGCCACCACGACCACCGCAGCCTGTAAAACATGAAGTTATTGAGGAAATTGGGATTTCCTACTCTAGGCCATCATCCTCTCAATCCCCGGTGAGTTATCAGACAGTTATTTCAAATACCATTTTGATGTGTCTTACTATTTGTTGTTCAACTTCTACTTTTTCTCACTTAATATTATCTTCTTTTTTCAGGAAAAGGATAGGCCCGAAAAGACAGGATGTGATGTAAGTTAAATTGCAGTTTGACTTCCCCCGATTTTTTTCAACTAGATGTAGAACAAATAATAGACATCCTGATACATGCCTTCGGCAGAAATTCAAGCATTATGTGACAGAATTTGTTTGTAAATTTTATAATCAATTGATTCAACTCTCCCCCTTATCAGGAAACTTCGCAGAATTTGCGTCCGTCCGAATGGAGTACAGCTCTTAACTTTTTGTCGGAGATAAAGGACACCGGTTTCCAACTTTTCGCTGAGAAGGACCTAGCAAAACGGTACCCTGAGCCCTTCCTACACTACTCCTGTCTCTTTACCAACACTCAATTCAATGTTACACCTTTTAATGTGGACCAACAAATCGGTGCTACTTTAGAAATCTCACAAATCCCTGATTCACCTACGGAAATAGTTCAGTGGGTTTATGTGGGTTCTGCGTACGGTGTTGACCCTGAGGATGCCCGAAAGAGGTGTATTGAGGGTGCAGTTGAATTCCTGTGTGTCAAGCTGGGAAAAGTAAGTCGGATTGGAAACTACATTTTCTTTCATATTCTCTTTACTCAGCTCTCGGAGAGGATTCTTTTTCAGCAGATTGAATCGTACCCTCCTGCTACATTTGATACTGAGGAGGCTTTCCTGAAAAATAACAAGCTTATCTCTACCGTCACTACGATGCGGGATGATCCCAATTTATTTGCTCTACGGATCGATGGCATTTTATCGGTTGAATCAAGCACGAAATTCGCAAAACAGTTGTTAAAAAAGTGGAGAATCACCCCGGACGAGCTGAAGATTTTCTCTGAAAGTTCCACTGACCAATTTATCTGTTTCTACAAACCGAGGCGGTTCCTGTTAAAGCAGGGTGCGGCATTGGCTGATTTCAAGGAGGAGCTTAGCACGGAAATTGGCATCCTAGGAGGGGAAGATCTCAACGGACTTTCCCCAACTACACCTCCCAGTCCTTTGGAAGGCAAAAGAAAGGCAGATACAGTGGCTGCATCTTCTATCAAGAAACCCCGAACACCGAAAACTACTGAAAGCCCAACTACATCTGGGTCCAAATCGAAGCTGAGTAATCTGCAAATTTTGAAGTCTCAGCTTATCAAGTCTGAGCCTGAGGAAAGGAATTCACGTAATACAGACCATCAGATAAAGGTGGAATTTGTCGGAAGAGATAAGCGGCTCAAAAAAGCAAAACTAGCAGTAGAAAAAGGCCCTTCACTTGATCTAGGACGACAGTGGATTCGCAAGTCACCCCTGAAGCTCCTTCACGAGAATCTCACCTGGAGACAATGCCCCATTCACTATTTTAACTTGATTTGCCGATTTTCGGGTATCAGAAAAGAAATTTCCTGCCAACCGTGCAAGTATGAACTTAAGGGGAAGTGGAGGGCCTTCCTGAGCGTTTACGACGGTAACAACAGCCACACATTCAGCCCTGTTATTTCCAGTTCGGTTCAAGAAGCAAAGAAGGAGTGTGTGATTGAGACAATGAAGTTAGTCGAGGCGGTTTGTAAGGGAGTTCCAGGTAAAACATTAACTGAGGAGGAATATGGCCAGTATTTCCAAGGTGCCAAGGAATCAGAGAGGAACACGGAGATCAAATTTGGGAAGCTGCAGGTATTTGGGATTTCCCCGGACACAAACCCGATGAAAATGATCTATAAAAAGTTTTTCAAAGATATGTTAAAGAAAAATGACGGAGATGCTAAGCGTTGGGCCGTTGTTCTTAGTGGAGAGTGTCCAGCTGGAGCGGAAGAAATTGCCAGGAAACTTGTGAAAACCATGAACTTGAGCTTTTCAGTCCGGTCATGTGACTCAGCGCCCTGTTGCTTGGTTTTTTACAAGCCACGAGGTATTATTCTGGCAAACAGATAAATGTAGAGAGTTTTTTAAACAACGTTTTTAACCAATTTAACTTTTTTTTTAAAGTGTTTTTGTTTTCATACACATCTTATTTTAGTACACAAATATTTTTATGTATAAGAATTTGTTTTTCATGACACAAAACACAGCAATTAAACTCTCATCTATTCTCAGAATGAGTCAAGACCTTCCCGATCACCGTTACCCACCCCCTCCAAGCAGGGTAAGTTTGGACTTTTGTTCTGCAGAGCTAGGAGCCGGGTAATTAATATCTTTGAGTCATGTTGTTTTTTTGGTGGGTATGAAACGTGTATCTAATCAACTTTCTAATTCCAGGATACTGCACTTCCAGGGCCTGCTGATGGCTTAACGCTAGTCATGGTTACCAAGAAGGTTACCAAGATAGTGGCTACACAGACTACGATTACTATGGTTACTATGACTCTGTCGCAGGTTACCCGGGTTATCAATATGCCGCGGGGTATCAGGAAGCTGGCTCAAGTGAGGTTCAATCTCTCAAAGACGAAGTCCGGGAGTTGAAGGAGCTGTTGATTCAGCGTGTCATAGCACCACCATCCGCCGCCCCTTCACGCCAGCAGCCTCCGATGTCACCCCCACGCTCTTATATTCATCCGTCCCGATCTCAGTCACCACTCCGTCAGAACGCATCACCTCCGCCTACCCATCCTTCTCAATCATCCCGGACACACCTCATGGCTTACAGTCTGAGTCAGCACGCCTCACAGTCCAGAGAACAGCCCTCGCATCGAGACAGATTAATTTCTCCTCATCGTGACAGTAGAGGCCAAGAAAGATTGCATGACGGTGATTTTGATATTCCCGCTCGCCGTGATAGTTATGAGAGACCTTCTGGAGGTGGTCCTTCTCGTGAACCACCTCGGAGATACCCTGAGCCCACGAGAGGCCACAATGAACCACCAAGGGGCTATAATGAACCATCAAGGGGCTACAATGAACCATCAAGGGGCTATAATGAACCATCAAGGGGCTATAATGAACCATCAAGGCGCTACAATGAACCATCAAGGAGCTATAATGAACCATCAAGGGGCTATAATGAACCATCAAGGGGCTACAATGAACCACCTAGGGGCTACAAAGAACAATCAAGGGCCTATGTTGATCCACCGACAGGATTTGATATCCACCCATCTAGGAAAAGAGGTCGATCGCCGGAGCGAAGTCGTCTCATCCTCCAAAACTCATCGGTAAGTAGCCAATTTCTAGCTCTCTCGAACCCTGCCAAATGCCGGGAATTTTGTCTCATATAAGACCCTCCTCTTCGCACCGGGCCGAAGGCCCGGTGCGGCTACGTGAGGCGGCGTAGCGAGGTTGCGTGATGTACAGTCAGTGTGTGACAACGGGAATTAGTAAAGTTATTTGGGTAGGCTCTATCTAACAACCTTTTCCTTATCAACAGAAACCACCTAAAGAGAGATTACGAACTGTGGAACATCAACAAAGACGAAAGAGAGGAAAGAATAAACCGCAAGCACCGATTACACCGGTTAAGGTAATGCATATTTTTCAAGTGTGATGCAAATTTTGTATAGAAAACCGTGAGCACAGAGTTCCATTGGCGCCAGAGAGCGCATTCATCATGTACATCCGAGTACTCTCGGAACCAAGGTTTTAATACGGGAGCGCTCTCCCCCAAAAAAGAAAACCGTGAGCTACCTTTAGTCTGAAAACTAAGGGTAGCACGGTCTTTTCAGTACCTAGATTGCGGCACGTTTGTATTAAACAACATCACACGCCATATAAAACAGTAGATTTTACTTTTTAGTGTGGTAGAGAATTCGTAAGGTGGCTAGTTATCACATCATCCACTCACACCGTGTCAAATATTTTCTAACCCCGTACTTATCCCTTTCAGAAGGCAACGAAACTTGAGACAGCTATGAAAAAAAAAGCAACGCTACCTGACGGTGTTGAATGTCCATCTTTTCACCGATGGCGCTTTGTGTGCCCAAGTTCTCCCGAAGAAACCCAGGCAGACCCAGCTCTAGAGAAATCCCTGGCCGCTATCAACTTCAAGCTGTTTCTACCAGATGATCATACTAATAATCTCAGATTATTGCTAACCTACCCCAAACAAGTGGTAGAATATTCCTGCCTCTTTTCCAATTCTATCTTTGAAACTTCCGCCTCGTATGAGACTATTAGTCCTACAGAAAGGGAACACACTGTCACCTTGAAAATCGCCCGAAAAGGTTCCAAAAAGTGGATCATCGTAGGGTCAGCATTGGAAAAACAGACGGTCATGCGACAGAAAAGTGCTACCATGACTGTGTAAGGAGGCTCTACTTCACGCTCAGGTCTACATCACACACAATTGATCTGGCTGGGCTGACCAAGTGGATTGCAGCAGCCAGCACAGACTCGCCACACATCACGTACCTGTGGGGCCCGGACCTTGAAGTGGAAAACATGGATCAGGAAGTGAGCAGCATGATCAAGTCTCTGATAAAGGATCCCAAACTACTTGCTGTTAGAATTGATAGCATCACTGATGTTGACGGGGCAAATGCAATTATTGAGAAGTTTGAGGATCGGAAAGTAAAGATGGTTGTTCACCATACGACTGATCAGCAGTGCCTACTGATTATCAAGACATCTGAATTGTTGTTGTCGCAAGAGAATGGGAAGTGTCGGTACAGTTATACCTTCATGGGTTCGAACACCAGACAAAGGAAGCTATTCGAGGAGCTTTACCGTTCTGGAAGAAAGGAAGAGGCAGAGCTCATAGCAGCTGCAGTGGCAGAAGCAATAGCTACAGGATTTAGTGACTGTGACGGTAATGTTAAAAAAACACTCAGTGCCGGGCTAAAAGAATTGGAGGCTCATGGTCCTATTAGGACTCCTAAAGCAAAAGCAAGATTCCTTCTTTCTGACGAGACGGTAAGTTTAAAATTGGGGCAGTAGCTGTCTCACCTTGCCTAGCTAGACTGTTTTTCGCGCGCCCCGCCCGCGAAGTTTTTTACAAATGTAAAGGAGGGTTAGAACATAACAAGTCTCACCACTGTTTTTACTCCCACGCGAGAAGAGTTAAGTGGTCAGCACTGGAAGACCAGTAGTTAAATTCAATGCTATAGCTGCAATACATTCTGGCTTTAATTAAGGGTACACCTGGCGTTTTTCATCATCGAGTGCCCAACCAAATGACTTCACCAGGGTTTAGGCCATACAAAATGGACCTCAAATATGCAATTTTAGCCCTAAAGTCGAATTCATATTTTTGCTACAGCCTATTTTCAAAGTGGCGTTTTTTCAATTTTTGGTGGAATTTTTAACCTCAGGACCACTTTTTTTGAGATAGAAACATTAAATTCTTGGAATTTGAAGAGAATATAAAGGTAAATAAGCCCAAAGAAGGATTTTTGAAATGGAGCTAATTTATGGCCATGAGAACGGTTTACTTTTTTGCTTCTTTGACACGCTGGCTGAGAATGTTCCCATGCTTCATTAGAGATGAAAATCGGGAAATAGTTGCTCAAAACGATTATCTATGTGGCCCAAAAATTTTGGAACTTTCCCGTCAAAGATGTGGTGTACAGAGCTTGTTTTGTGAAACCCATCTTTTTGAAAAAGAGGGAAATTCCCTGTATCTCAAAAACGGATGATCGTAGAGACCTGCGACCAAGCTTAATCGATTCAGAAGGTCCGATTTTGGGGGGGTCTTCTGAGAGACATTTTGCTCCTACTCCAACCGTTTTTGCTGTAATTGCGAAAAAGCTATCAGCAAGTAAGGGGGAAATCAGCCCGAAGCAGGCTACTGGAATTTAGTTGTTCCCCCTTTTCATAGAATTGGTTTTTTGCAAGTACAGCAAAAACGGTTGGAGTAGGAGCAAAATGTCTCTCAGAAGACCCCCCCAAAATCGGACCTTCTGAATCGATTAAGCTTAGTCGCAGGTCTCTACGATCATCCGTTTTTGAGATACAGGGAATCTCCCTCTTTTTCAAAAAGATGGGTTTCACAAAACAAGCTCTGTACACCACATCTTTGGTGGGAAAGTTCCAAAATTTTTGGGCCACATAGATAATCGTTTTGAGCAACTATTTCCAGATTTTCATCTCTAATGAAGCATGGGAACATTCTCAGCCAGCGTGTCAAAGAAGCAAAAAAGTAAACCGTTCTCATGGCCATAAATTAGCTCCATTTCAAAAATCCTTCTTTGGGCTTATTTACCTTTATATTCTCTTCAAATTCCAAGAATTTAATGTTTCTATCTCAAAAAAAGTGGTCCTGAGGTTAAAAATTCCACCAAAAATTGAAAAAACGCCACTTTGAAAATAGGCTGTAGCAAAAATATGAATTCAACTTTAGGGCTAAAATTGCATATTTGAGGTCCATTTTGTATGGCCTAAACCCTGGTGAAGTCATTTGGTTGGGCACTCGATGATGAAAAACGCCAGGTGTACCCTTAATCAGTTGTCCCCCCCCCCCTTTTTAGGAAATTTCTGCTGCAGTGACCCCAGTAGAAGCATCGGCCAAAAAACAGAAGAAAAGTGATGATGTTGAAAGGGTGGTTTTCCCTATGGACCGACCAGATGTCCCCCTAACACAGCACACCTATGTAAGTATTTAAATACCCTCCCAGTTAACGCTTTCTTTAATTTTCCTCTCCCCTAATTTTACTCTTTTTTTTCAGACTTTACTCGTCTCGATGAAAGAGAACCCACAACCATTTGAAATCGAAAACATGCGCCCGGAGGCAGAGCTACTCACTGACCTTCTCAAAACACCCTTCACCTTTTTCGCAGATCCCGCTTTCCTAGAACTTTCACCGAGGAACTTTATTCAATTATCTTGCAAGTGGTCTGCTATGAAAATTCAACTGACGAGTGTAGACGAGGGTGACTCAAAGGTGAAAACCGAGCTCTCTCTCGGGATTGACGCGACTGTATCTACCAAAATAGTGGTTGGCTCTGCTGTCGGAGACACCGAGATGAAGGCTAAGGAAAACTGTTTTGCGCAGTGTGTACGATACATTGCTCACGTGCTACGTGATCACCCTGAAAGGATTCTCTCTCGGCAAGATTACCTGAAGCACTTTGAGGAAGTTCAAGAGGGTGAGGACCACTTCAAGACTGCCATCAGAACAGCGGAAGGCTTTGAAGACAATGATCAGCTCCTCCGGCGCGGTAGGATTGGTTCGGCTCTCTCAAAATGCAACGCATGCAACGTAGATGATGAAATGTTCACTGCGGTGAGAATTGAAGGAATTGAGTATGATGTCAACCTCGATGAATTAGCGAGGTATATTTTGAAAAGATTAAATATGTCGAACAGTTTCATCCACCAAACGTTCCCGAAAAAGATAGTGTTTGTGAAACCCCGGGAGCTGATTTTGGTTGAGAAACAGGACAACACAACTAATACTGTTGATCTGGAGTCGGAACTTTTCATTAAGGGTGTCACCTATGCTCATCTGGAAAAGTTTACCCCATCTCAAGGCAATGGGATGTTCTATCATTCCAACAATATGAACAGTGAAGCCATCCCAAAGCTGGTCGAGGGAGGATTCAAACTGTTCCTCGGCGAATCGACTAAGGATATGTGGAGACGGACCGATCGTGTAGTTTTGCTATCCTGTATTTTCTCTGGTTGGGTCTGCCAGATTGTTATTGGGAAGAATGCAATGTCTTCTGATCGTGAAAAGAAAAACATTGGAACTCTCCAACTAGCCTCGAGGAATGGCGGTGGGGCATTTGAGTGGATAACTATTGGTACCGCTGCTGGCAGGGACCGCCGGCGTGCTGCTGCCAAGGCAATGTGTGAATGTGCTCAGTTCCTCTTTAACAAACTTCACAAAACTTCAGTGCTCAGCACACCAGAGTTTCTGGAATACTTCCGGTCCCCATACGCAGATAAGAAGCATGCCATACCTGTCAATATCGCCCGACTCAACGATGTGGAAGACACGTACAAGAGTTTCAGCAGCTACTCCAAGGGAATAATTTCATCCCGACTACTGAAGAGTGACATCACACTGGGAATAAGATTTGATGGGTTCCAATCTGTTCACAAGGATCAGTATGGGATCAAGATGATCAAGGAAATGAGGGCCACTAATTCGCTCCGTGCATTTTACCAACCCGAGGGAAATGGATGCCTGATGATTGTTAAGAAACCTACCTACATTTTCAACCAGAAAACCCTCCGACTTTCTGCGGCCATTCCAAACTCATCCACCAAGGTGAATATGGGTCGAGCAGATTTTACCACAGCTAAACCTGGAGAGACGGAGTTAAATGTGCTTGATGTTCCCGAGGATGTGATCGAGATGGAGCTTTCGTTGGACAATTTAACTTCTTCTGAAGTCAAAACTACCGGAGGAGTTAGGGCTGGATTTCACCAAGATGGGGTGGTTCACAGTTGGAGGCTCTACTTCCCCTGAATCTTCTGTTCCCTGCTCGAGCAAAACACAACTTGCTGTTGGGAGTGCAGTAGGTGGTGATGAGATACCTGCTGACTGCTAGCAGCTTGGTGAACGTTTTTTAACAGACAGTTTTATCTAAATTTATGTTTATTTTTGATTCCCGAATTGAATTGTTTGAGTCTACCATTGATTCCTGTACCCTAGATAGTGCACTCTTCTTTAGTCCCTCACAGTGGTGCTTGTAGTGGAGATATCGTATTGGAATTACAGTACGCAGACGCACACTTTACGTAGCGTGCGGTATGTTCAGCTCGATCTAGCTGAAAAAGTGTGCTTTACACCCGTGCGTTACAGAAACGGTGCGTCTGCGTATTGTAATGGAAAACCGTTTCTCCACTACAAGCGGCCGGGTCATAATCTAACTATAGTACCTATGTTTCTCGAGCTAAGATCTATCCATTGCCCCCCCCCCCCCCCATGACCCTTGCCCCGCCACGTCCTCCCTCCTCAATAAGTAACACACGTACTCACCACATAGTCAGAATGACTGGTTTTCCCTGGGAAAGTGAGTTTCAGACAACATGCAGGATTGGAAAGATAGCAGAACACAAGAGTGAAATGGGAGAAGTACGGGCCACCGCTCTTGCGAATGTATGGGCTAACCATCACTTTTTGGGTGAGTTGACCGAATTACAGTTTATCGACTTCTTGCTGTCAGAGCATTGGCCTGACCCTATTCTCATTTCTCTCAAGCGTGCGAGAACTGTGGTCAGAGCATTGGCCTGACAGACTTCTTGCAACTATCGATTATCGAACCCCCCCCCCCCGCCCCACTTTTCCCACTCTACCACCTACACACATTCCTCTCCCTCCAGGTTGCGAGTATCCGGTTGGTGTGATGGAGGCGATACAACAGTGGGAGCCCCCACCCACAGATACGGCTGTGGTGGCCAAAGCAGCAGAGGTAGCCCAACAGCAGGCTGAAGTGGGAGCACTCTAATCAGTTCGATCCAGCGCGGGTAAACATGGACCTTGCCGTCCGGTCACTCAACCTGAAACTGTGGATGCCATCAACTGTTACCGAGAGTAATTCTAACAGTGTGTGTTTACTGGAAGCATCAGCTGGCAAGTCTCGTGTCTCCATTGAGTACAAATCGAATCTAGTCGATGGAAAACATCGGGTGTCCCTTCACATAAACAACATGTATGTTGGTTTTGCTACTGAAACAACATTCAAAGGGGCCAAACACGCTGTTTCGGATAACTGTCTGGCGTTTTTGAGGAAGCGAGGTGTGGCGACTTTAAAAGAGGTTCAAGTAGATGAATCCAACTTGGACGTGGTTGGCAGGGAGGTCCTAGAAGGAAGTGGTAATGGGCCCCTCATACACCAAGCGGAGAAGATCGATGAGGACAACATCGGGTGTAAATTACTCAAGGCCATGGGTTGGAAGAGTGACACCGGATTGGGAAAGGACGGTCAAGGAATGAAGGATCCCATACTTGCGTCGGGTCAGCTAAACCGTGGTGGAATAGGATCCTATTCGGCTGAGGTAGGAATTTCTAAACTTACAGTCCGGGACAGGTTATTAGAGTTCCTCCGGGATTCAGACAAGCTTGTCATGGAATTTTCCTCGGACCTCTCCAGCTGTGAACGGAAGATGGTTCACACTCTGGCAGGAAAGTACGGTCTAAAGCACAAAAGCTCGGGTGGCAAATCAAGCAGAACTTTGAGGGTGTGGAAGGATGTTGAGCGACAGAGAATGCTGGCAGAGAGACACGGGACAACGGAGGATGATGGCCTGGTTGGATTCAACGAAGATGAGGAGGAAGAACAGGTGAGGTGTCTATCGAATTGGGATTTGTTGAGTTACTCAACAAATTGGGATGGTGTTTGTTTGTTTGTTTGAAGGAGTGTATCTGTTTGAAATACTGTTTGTTTCTTTGGGGTAACGTTATAGTTGTAGTACTAGGGTTGTAACATGATATCTCCTTCAGATGTTTCAAGAGGTAGAAGACGGGGTCGCAGTTGAAGAGGACTTGTATGAGATGGAGGATGGGGTGCCGGAAGTTGAGGCCTGCCAGAGGTTGGATGACATGAGTTTGAAATCGGCCAGCCGCAAAAAGAACAAATCTTCCAAGCGGAAGAAGAAGAAAGTTAATCAAATAGGAAATGAGCCCAAAATGAAACGTTCCACAAATGAGGATGAACCTGGACAATCATCTGATAATAGGGGCAATGCGGCTGTTTCTCTAGACTATAATACAGGATCGTTTAGAAGTGCAGCTGTACCTCGTCATCCTAACAGATCACGCCACACACGGCCCGGGTTTGAGCCCTATTTGGTGAACCCTTCGAGTGACCCTTATCTGACAAGACCAACCCATCGACCCTCTCGTCCACCTAATCCCTCTACTCACACATCGGGACCTCCCCGGCCTGGCCACACCCACTTTGGGCCTCCCCCTGGACACCACCCCTCTGGGCCTCCCCCTGGACACCACCCCTCTGGTCCTCCGCCGCCTCCTGCTCGCTGGAGGGAGGGTTATCAGGACCGAGGCCCACCCTCAAATCAGTATAGACCGTGTGCCAATTTTCAGAGCCCACAAAGGCCTAGAATGGATATGGATCCATCGAATAACTCACGCTCAAGGGATACTTATAGAAGACCTGGCTTTGATCCAAGGACTCGACCTTCCTCAGGGTTTGGGATTTATAGAAACTTACCCCCTTCCTATAAACGGAGGTAATTGGGGATGATACTTTTATTTGATGAGTGTTTTGAGAATTAAAGTTTAATCGGTGTTTTGATAAGTTACAGAAATGATGTCTATTGATTCAGATTGGTTGAATTTGTTGATATGAGTACTTTCAGTTTCTAACCTCATTAGCTAAAGTTTTTACCTTGTCTGGGATGGATCGTTATCACGGTGGCCGTGGGAAAGTTTGAAAACAGTAACACAAGCTAGGGCTTTCGTTGCTGGCAGGTTGGTAGAACTTCGACAGAATTTAGGGTAAGTCTGAATTTAGGGCAGGTCTGAATTTAGGGCAGGTCTGAAATTAGGGTAGTTCTGAATTTAGGGCAGGTCTGAATTTAGGGTAGGCTAGCTAGCCTCCCTAAACGATACGTAACGTTGGTTACGGACCTAGCGCTAGGTCCGTAACCAACGTTACGTATCGTTTAGGGAGATTAAATAGGTCACTGAACCACGTCCCGTCGCGTATCTCGTATCAAATCATTGCAATTCGATCTTAGTCACCGAGACTAAGTAGGTGGACTGTGTTAGGTCGGCAGACGGTGAACTTTGTTCCGTATCGCATCAAATGAAATTAGAACTGTTTGACTGTTTGACTGATTAGTTTACTTTTAGCACGTAGACGTTAACATTTTCGTCCTGAGTTGAAACTTGTTTGATAAACAATTCGTTTGTCATCGTTCCCCTCGGCCAACATCTCTGACTTTGGATACTTTGTCTGTGAAGTGGATCATTGTCAATGGTTGCTTTGCCTTCATGGTGTTCCTTGTCAGCGCTTTTTTGTGGCGCGCAAATACCGCGCCGCGCTTTACATTAATAGAGCGCGGCGCGTAACCAAACCAAGCTCATATAATATATTCAACAAGGCCAAGTTTTTTGTTTGTTTGTTCGTGTGTTTGTTCGTTCGTGTATTTGGTTGTCCCGCCCGTGTGTTTGGACCTTGGTTGTTCGTGTGTCCTTGTAATCACATATTATAATGATAGTGGTGTCAGTCCAACCGAACATCCCCCACACAAATAGTCCCAAGCCCAGGGACCATTCCAGAATTAAATACTATTTTGACCGCTGTATCCATTATCCAAAGCAGACACATGTGCCTGAGGTCTGCCCGGAAAAGTTGACGTTTCAATTTGAAAAACTTTGAAATTCTCTTGCTATTTTACCGATTTATGTTTCACCGTATGCACTGTTCATCCTCCTGTGTCGTACACCTGCTACAAGGGTGAAGGGTTTGGTGCGGGGTGCCTACAGGCTACAGCCCATTTAAGTTGTGATTTGGCACTTTATAGCGAGAAATTAAATGGTTTATGGCGATGATTGTTAATTCAGTACCAAGCGGATTTACTGAAGCCACAACTTTATTAGGGGTTGAGATACATTTGTTTCGCATTGAGAAAAGAAGCAAAATGAGATTTCCAGTCTGGTCATGTTACCTTAGAATTCTAAATTGCGAGGGCTTAAATATGAGAATTATGAGTGTTGAATTCATTTTACTACTATTATATAGCAGCTGCTTCAAACACGGTAGGCGCACCTGCGCTGCAGTGCCTAAGTCTGTTTACTACATCGTCCTCATAGTAAATATCTGTCTAGACCGTGTCTATTGAAGGAGCATGTGTGCATGTTGTTGTTGGGAGAAAGGGTTCTGTAATTACGCAGCACCCTGTAAGTCTCTTACCTAGAGTTAGCCAGATGTTGCAGCTCAGTGCCCACACGTCAATCGCCTCTTACCTCAATATATATTATACAGTGTCAACGGTTTACTCAGCTTCCTCTCTCGTGTCCTTCTCTCTCTCCCTCCCTCTCCCCCCCTCTCTATCCCTTCCTTCTCAGCTTCACCGATATTCAGTGTCATGTTATCCACGCATGGCAGGTGTTATTCCCTAACTGTTGTCTCAACTTGCTCCCTGTTCTTGCTTAGAACTCGCAGCTAGACTAATGATCAAATCGGCGCCCTCTTACAACACAACCTCTGTATAATTAGGTTCTCCCGAAATGATGTAATTTGTAGTGCCTACCTCTCCATCGTCGCCTCTTTTTGAAACTTTTGTTCTGAGTTCTGACTGTCCTCCCAATTTCCCCAATATTTAAAGCAATGATCGGTGGTGCTACTAATGACATGGGTACTGAAGCATTGCACATGAAAAGACAGTTGGCTTGATATTTATGATAATCATGTCTGCCGGACTTCTTGTGAACATCGCTGTAATCGTGGTGTTTGTATGGAAAAAGAAATACCGGATATCCCACCACCTGGCCTACCTGAATCTGGCTGTTTCAGACACTGTTATGGCTCTATTTGCCGTCAGTATCCGCGGACCAGGTGACACTAAATTGTTGTTGACTTGTTACAAACAAATAGAATCACAGAGGTTTGTCATGTCACTGCGCTGGCAAGCACAAAGGTGACCATTGATGTAAAACTTATCACAAACTTCTTCAGCCATCTACACGGACAGTACCTCAGCGCTTGAATGTGAGATTACAACTATAGCAGCTGTTTACATCACCATGACTAACTACGCGTCCATAGTACCTCTTACCTACGATCGACTTGTGGCAGTTTTCTCACCTTTTAGGTAAGTCATCATATTCTTTAAGAATACAGTAAAAATAGCAAAATTATGGTCTAGAAAGTCTTATGGCCTGCCTTGCACCTCAGTGAGATCTCCCGGAGACGTCCTCCAGACTCCAGAGACGTCCCAGCTGGAGAATTATCCCGGAGGTGCAAGGCAGGCCACAACCTGTGGGTTTAATGTACAAGAGTACAGAGTAATCAGTGGGGGCTCAGGGAAAGTTTTTAATTTAGGATGGAAAATTTGAATCTAAAGCTGGACTCGGACTGCTGCAGCTATAGTAACAATAACATTGTAGGTACAAGGATTCTCGACATGTACGTTCGCTAAAGGCATCTTTTATCGCAATTTGGGGAGCTCCAGTCGCCGTACTCGCCCTCACACTTCTTATAATCCGCATAACACATGGAGCTGTGTCCTTCGCCGCATTCGACAACACTACGAAAGACTGCAGCATGAACGACGAATGGAACGCCGACTTCTTCTTGAATTACTTTATAGCAGGAGTGGTTTACATTGCTCCCCTTATTTTCAATGTCGTCTCCTATACTCTGATCATATGGAGACTGAGTCGTAGGAAAAACATTCGACTTACCATGCTCTCGATCAGATCCTTTCTGGTGTGTCTGTTCTTTACAGTGTGTTGGTTGCCCATCTTAGCATTCCACATGGCAAATGTGAGCACAGGACACATGTGGGCAGCTCAAATCTTCATGTACACCAACGCACTTATCGATCCTCTGCTCTATGCGTTCTCCCTCAAGGCCTTGAAGCCATGCTTCAATAGGATTCCACCCGCCTAGGACAAGCCCCGTGTCGATGAAAATTCGATCAACTAAAAACACTCCGGTCTTTCTGAGAGATACTACAACTCCTTGTTGAGCACAATTCAGTAATCTAAATCAGAATTGTAAACTCTAAAAAGTTGTCTCGTGTACCAAGGTAAACATTGAAATCTGAAATGTTACATTCTGTAAAAATAGTCTTCCAATTAATTTTCCGGGTTAACAAGTTTACCTCAAAGTAAAATTAAGTTATTCAAAATAATTTTCAATTCATTGTTCGTTCAAAGTTCACCGGTCAGAGACCTTTTGGTTGGCTATGTCATTATGGTCAAAGCAGTCTACTCGTTTTCGGTCACTCATTGGGAGTCTCTTTGTCTCCAGTTCAAGCATGAAGGAGAGTACAGTGAGAAGATTAGACAGGAAGAGGTGTATCGTCAACCTGAAGAAATGAACTTTATTTATCTGGTAACTAACTTCATGTTTCATGGTAATTTTAATGTTCACGTGTCACAATAGAGGGAAATCATACGACTCTTACTGCAGTTAGCGACAATCGAGAAAACAGACAGCATAACTCTTTTAAGCGACAGTGCTGTGTAATTTCTCAAAACTCTTATTCTTAGTGAGCAACAGGGAAAAGAATTGGGGAGAGAAAGTGAGAGACAGGGTGCCCCCTTGAGAGAGATTATATCGCGCGGCGCATTGGCACGTGCGGTTTCGGCGCTGGCAGGCTTTTACATGTTGCAACATGTAAAAGCCTGCCAGCGCCCAAACCGCACGTGCCAGGGCGCCGCGCGTTACTATCTTGCTCTCTCTCACTCACTAGCTGCATTCTGATTGGCTGTTATCGATCACATGTACGCAGTCACAGGCTATCCCTGTGCACTAGGACTTATCACGTGACCTTTCACGTGACCAGATTCTGTGATCCCCGGTCAGTTAAGAGTTTTAAGAGTTTATACGTCGCTAAGTAGCGGCGCTTACCACACAAGAGAATGGAATCACCATTCTCTTACTCTTGATATCTCTTACAAGAAAATAAGAGTTATTTTGGAAAACAGTCAGCACCTGTCGCTTACTCCAGTAAGCGATTGCGAAATCAATCAGCACCTGCTAACTTCAGTAAGAGTCGTATGATATCCCTCATTCAAACTGTTTGGCGTCCCTGACCCTTTCTTTCAGAATAGGTTCTGAGTGTGCAAGAACGGGCCTGGCACACTGCACGCTGGAAATTAAATACAAATGATAGTAACCTGCTGTAAACATTCAGATTGTACTGCTGCAGGATGTTGCTAAGGATAGTTCCAAGGCAGTTCCCCAGCTGACCCACTGCAGCTAGGTAACCAACCCCAGTGCACCGCAATGAAGTAGGGTAATACTCGATCTAAACAAGAATGGTTAGAACCATTGGTTATCTGAACTGAATCATATTGGTTATAATCACTGAAGCTATATATGATTGTTCAAATTGAGATGATAAATATACAAATAAAATACCATGTATAACCAGGACAGGGAGTAGACGGCTCCTACGACAGTGTTGAATGCAAGTGTAGTTGTCGCCAGAAGAAAGGTCGAGTTGACAAACTTGCACATCAGAAACAGCAAACCTAAAAGTAGCAAACACATTGTACCACGTTGTAACTAAAACCAAAGAGCGATCTAGAAGAATAATATTGTGATTACATGCACTTTCTATACCAAGGTTCGCCCCAGTTACCATTAATGAATGTGATGTAAAATGCAAGATGAATGAAAGCATCCTTGCGGGTAGTGTATTGAGCGAGAAGAATTCCTATCGCAAATCCGGGTAAGTAGAGGATATTTCTAATCGCATTAAACACGTGGTACTCTGTGCTTTTGTTGTGGTACGTTTCGTCATCTTTACAACCTGAATAGAAGAAGATGGACTCTGTAAAAAATGAAAAAAAGTGATGTTTCTACGATCGCTATTTGTTTCATTACTTGTACAGATCATCAGGAATCGCCAAATTCAGTGCAACAGTATACTGTATACTGTACTTATTACTTACTCAGGGTAGGATGGACTGATTTGCACGTGTAAAGTTGTCCATCGGGACAGGTCTGGTTCTTGGGTAACAGCACTGCACTCTCATTGACACACTTTTTAGTACTTATATCACAGCATGTCCTGTTCAGAAGGTCCTGTGGATTACATCCGACCAGTTTGCTATCACAGTGCTGATCGTCCGGACTCCATGGTGTACCTAGGGGTGGGCACGTATAAACTTGACACTATGTTCTCAGTAGTAGACTGTGCACGTGTAAACACAGAAGTAAATAGCACCAATATTGATTGATATTATCCTGACCTGTTGATGTAATGTCAGTGCCACAGTTGCAGCGGTTTGTTAGAAGCTGTTCTGTTAGCACGTGGGAGGCAAAGTATTGGACGTTGCACACAAACAGGAACGCTGTCAGCAACACTGTCGTCCTGAAAATATATGTTTCTTATTAAAATCCCTGAACGTGACCTGTCATATACTACTGACACAACTTTAGTGCAATTAATACCCCTGAATTGGTCGGTAGAAAAGCTTGGGTAGGAGAAATCCTCTGATTGGTGGTGGAGGATTAGAACTCAATTCCAGGGAGGATAACGATATCCTTAACTTGTCTCCAACATTGTGTTCCAACATCCTTAATGCCTCGTACTTAGCTTTCTTGTCGTTACCTTGTTAAAAACGGTCAAGTAATGGATCGGCATGCAGTATAAATGATTCTTTTGCCATGTTTCCTTGCTGAGTACTCAACAAATGTTTCCTGTATGGCGGTGCCACACAGTGGGTAATTATGCCGCTTGATGGTCGTTTAGCAAATATAGGAAAATCTACTGTGAAATTGGCCTGTTTACAAAATCTGGAATAGAAACAATCCTTGTGTTTTAATAGAAAATTCCAAAAATTGTCTTTTTATTTCAAAAAATGAAACTCGGGAAGCTTGAGCATAAATGTTTGATATTAAATATACTTTTAAGCCATAAAACTATCTAGTGATCCTTAAAAAGTACATAATCCCCTAAATTAGTTGTATTTCTAGCTGTTGTGCACCCAGTTTTATTAAAACTAAAACATTTGTTTTATTAATAATGCAGTGTAGCGGTGAATAGCGGTACATAATTTTTGTTGCAGGATACTCGGAAGGGTCTATATTAACACGTGTAACCCTTGAATTTTCCGCCTAATGACGCCCAAACTACTATTTTTACTCTTATTTTCGTAAAAATAGGGTAATTTTACTATGCAAACAGAAATGTTCACCGCCTATGAACGGAAAATCCAATTACCATGTATACTAAAAAGCATTGAAAAGACAAAATTATGATGAGTATGGTTAACATCTAGTTTGTCAGAGATAACAAACATATAATGTAAGAAAAAAATCTGAAAATTGATAAACTTGACTGCCAAAATTGATTTAATTGCCAGAATTCAAGTTTGCGCATATTGTTTTATTCATAACATAGGCATATCTTAATATTTTTTGATGCGGTTTTTTGTACTGGCTAGACCTAACAATTCTTTGTCCTACACTGACTGTACACCGCGGCCTCGCGTAGCCGCACCGGGCCTTCGGCCCGGTGCGGAGAGGAGGGTCTCATATGAGACAAACAATTCTCTATTGGGTAGCAAATTTGCAGCGAAATCGATTTTTTTCCCTAAACAACCATCGTTACCCACTGTGTGCCATTCTCAAAGTGCGCTCAGATGAGGTCGCGGTGCCAGACAGTCTGTTTCAGTATTTTAATTGTAAAACGAAAAGAGATGAACTCGATAATATAATACCCATGAGAACCAGCTGTCTAGACAGTCCCAAGTTAGTTAAGAAATAGTTAAGCTATCAGACAAGTTGTCAAACTGCTGACCACGTGCAAAATATTTTAAAGAGATATGCAAATGCTTTATTATAACCAAATATTAACTGACCCATTGCTGCTGTGTATCGGGGTGACTCTGGCGATACGAAAAGTAGTACAACAGCTGCTACTGTCGGTATCATCAAGAGCCCCCAGGGGAGCCTCCATAACTTCCACTGGCCCTGAAAAGGAAAGCCTTTAGCAATAGACAGAACTCCACATCTAGGCTGCCAATATATCAAGTTTGATATGTCTCGCAGGTTAACAATTTTATCTGTGAATTGTTATTGGTTGCCATGGTTACATACATGATACAGCGGCATCAGTGTGAATGGAATTATAAAGGAGCATATTGAGTAAACTGCAAATGATAGCAGGAGTGTGATGTAGCGCTGTTTCGTCGACGACATTTCCATCACGAACACCGACATAATCTGGAAAAGCGAGAATTCTTAGCGTTAAAGTGATACTGATAGCGCAATAGCACCAGCTCAGAGTTTTTGGCATCAAAGATATCGATAAAGGATCGCTCTCTGACCTCTGTTAAAAAATTCGTTTCACAAGTTAAGGGTAAAATAGAGTAACGGGTAAAACCGGTTACACTTACAGGTGAGACAGCTCCAATAAGCATGGTAAACAAGGTGTAGAAGACGGCCATGACAGCTGCGTTGGAGGTGGAAACGATCACCACTATCACTATGTTCATTGATAAGAGGCATACAAATGATACCATACGTCTCCCAAACATGTCACCCAACACTCCTGCAGTACCAATCATAATTTAGACCTAGTATCTAATCAATATAATGATCTAATATTTAAACATTAATTAAAAATATATAAAAGAAAGTTGCTCGATGTATTACCTCCCATCATTGATCCCAGGATTGACCCGAGAAATCCAATGGATGCAAAGTGGTTCTGTTGTGAGTCAGATGCATCAAATCTGCAAGGAATGGCACGGGATTAGGCTAATTAAACAACACATTAAAAAGGCAATTGGATTAGCCAATGTTTACTTACTGACACTCAAAAATAGGACCGAAGCCGTCAGGAACGCCATCTAGAAAACATTTAAGGACAATGGTCATTGCAGCAGCGATGAACGGAATAATTTGGTATCTCCCTGAAACATGGAAACAAAATATAAGTATGTTTAACAAACTATCCCGTAGGTCACCTACTGGATGTTCTGTACACCTACAGTAGGTTTTCAGAACAGTTATCATTACCTAGTCCTGCCTTTGTCATAGCGTCGTTGATGGTTATCGTATCATAATCGTTTCCGTGGTCACTGTTGCTTATACTCGATGTGCTAACTCCTAAAAGCTGGTGTTCCACACTCAGAGCGCTTTGTTTTACTTTCACTGGCTCTTTCTTCGCAACAGCAGATACCGGTGAAGGTGGTGATTCAACCGTCACAGAGAGTTCCTTCCTATTCTCGGCAGTATTTTGATCTTCGTTGTTACCAGCGGAAACATGGGACAGTACATAAGTTTCCGGATATTCTTTGATTTTCTCCCTCCTCGTTTCTCGGCCGTCTGGCTTTGCTGAAAATGGAGGTGCTACTATCCCTGAGGCTCCTCACTGCGAAGTGGTGAAGGTTTCACTGCAAGGGCCGGAAGTTCATTTCGGCGTTTTCCGTTGGGAGAAATCTTTGGAAGTTCTCTGTGGAGCAAGGCAGCGGATGCTCCGCTGGGCGTGGATCGGAACAACTCAGATTCAACAGTATCTGTCCGAGATGGACCGGGTTGCGGTGGTATAGGAAGCACCCTGTCCTGGGCCGAATACTCCGGGGAGAGCGGGTCTGTCATGGCGCTAAGAACAGCTCTGGCAGAAACCCTTCCTAGACTCTTATTTGGCTGATCGGAGTCCATAAGCACCTGTATACGCGGAATGATCGCTGCCACTACATCATAAAATGTACTGAAAAATGTGGTATAATGTTTTAAGCACCTTTTAATTGGCATACGGGGGGAAATTAAGATCACAGAAAGTGCGGTCAGAATAAAACACACGGAGATTCACGCAAAAGGAGAATCAAAACGAAACTTTGTGGTGCTCAGAAAAATAATGGGCAGTGTTGATGTGTATCAGTGCGGTACAGCAAAAGGGCAAAAGAGAAAACCAATTTACTTCAAAGGTACATTGATTTTCAGGACATGATAGACAGCTAAAGCTGGCGAGACAAGGGCACTCGATGGCAACACTTTTCTGTCACTCAATTCAATGAACAACATTATTTCTCCCTTTCTCTCTCTCTCTCTCTCTCTCTCTCTCTTTCTCTCTCTCTCTCTCTCTCTCTCTTTCTCTCTCTCTATCTCTCTCTCTCTCTCTCTCTCTCTCTCTCTCTCTCTCTCTCTCTCTCTCTCTCTCTCTCTCTCTATCTCGCTCGTTCTCTCTTTCTTTCTCCTTTCAACTCTCGTTTTCCCTCTTTCTCTGGCTACCTATCATTTCTATATGAGCAACCCAGATTTTCCTGTCACCTGTGTACAACTGCACAGCTGCCACTGTATACACTCTCCCCTAATTCACCTGAATGTTGGCGAGGGACTAGGCCTGATGACGATCGGCCATTGTGGCCACTCTCTCTTCTGCTGGCATTGCTCTGTCATTGTGAAACAATATGGGCGATGAGACTGGGCTATTAGACAAGCGATATGGTATAACTAGATAATGGCCAGGTAGAAACTAAACGCGAACAGACACACTCCACACACCGGTGTGTACATCTGATGTAGGTACAGCGGGAACTCTGCTCAGGGCACAAAAAAGTCTTCAATGGGTAAGTTTACCCAAAAGAAGACAAAAGCTTAGTCTGAGGTAAATAGCTCTGGATGAGCTTCCTACAGCAGTCAGTGGTGTATATCACTGCAGGAGCTAGAAGGCTTTGAAACACAATCCACTAATCTTCGCCTACTGAGGCAGGAATGTTGTTGTTTAGCCATTATACCCACACACACACACACACACACGTCACACACAGAGGACGCAGAGGTGCTAATAAGAAAAAGTCAGACCGCCATAAATCACGCCCTGGCTTCACCCCCCCCCCCCCCCCCCCCCCCCGCAAACACACATCTGACTTTGAGTAGCTCTCTTTGAAGAAAAACAAAAGTCAAAGACAAACGTGAATTAACTGAGCAAGGATAAATTTGTATTCCTACCCAAGAATAACCAAAAACTGCAGAAAGTATAGCTCCAACAAGCTGCTGACTAGTAAAAGGTAGGTTATGATGTGGATGGTAGATAAGCAGCTGTTAGGTGCTCCCTTCTGGGTGTTTTTCTCTCTCAGCTCTCTATATGCTGAATAATTTGCCCCCTCTTTCTCGCGTGGACGAACTCGAAAAGCCTCTCAGGTTACAAACACATAGGTGCAATCGATTTTAGCAGAAATTGATTTTCGCATATATGCTTTAATATCAAGTATGTTGGTTTGAAGATGAGATGTAGAACACTGACCAGCTTCACAGTGGATTGGAGGCGAAGTGACGAGTTAGATAGCTTTACGAAGAAATCCTACTGAGAGTGTTTAGTCTAGTTAGATGAGAAGTGAAGGGAAATATCGAGTGATATACAGGGTATTGGGAGAAGATATATCTTCTTATATATAACAAAAAAAGTAGGCTGATGAACTTCTCTTTCATTAATCAGTTACAACAGTAACCTAAGTTGCAAATAACAGACAAGCAAAGCCAATGATAAACTTATGATACGTTATTGAACTTCAACATAAATTCAGTGTTGAACAAACATCTTATATTTCTTATTTGTATCAACATACTGGAGTTTTTGTAGCCTGATGAATGATATGCGTGGCAGGCGGATATGGCTAAAATGTACACTTCCAAAATGATGCATTTCCCTCATGACTTGGAGCCATGAGGGAATTGTAAACAAAACTTTAGTTAGGACGGTCCGTTTGCTATCTCCACCCTTCTCTATCTTTCTCTCTCTCTAGCTCTCTCTCTCTATCTCTCTTACTCTCTATCTCTTACTCAAAATACATATTCGTAATATTCACTTATATGGTTTAGCACATAACAATCCCTATACATTATGAGGAAAGCGAATCGGTTAGTGTGCATAAAAGATAATATTGTTACATTTAGGCCCTCGATATACGCTGTAATGATTCTAAATTCTCCGACGTTGATCTTCTCGCCCTCGATTAATCAATCAACACAGTATCAAAACAGTGAATGTGAATAGCGAAAATACGAGCCTGCCGAGCGGAACGTAAAGATTTGATCCTATACAGACGTGAATAAAGAGAGGCGAGACTGGAGCTACATGTAAGAAATAAAAAGTTGAGACAGGGAGGGAGGATATACACCAAGAGTGGGATCACAGAGTGTGTTAAATATGACACTGCACTGCTTCTGCCATCTGTCGCTGAATATTTACAAGTATGTGTGTACGGAACATAAACGCAATGTTTTAATTTCACCGATTATAATTCCATACAATGTGAGCTAATCTTGACATTTGAAAATCTGTGGGCTGAAAAGTTAGTACAGTCGGACCCCGATTTAGTGGCCCCCGATTTAGTGGCACCCCGATTTAGTGGCAGGATTTTTTTTCCCGATATAGGAAATTAACATTATTTGACCCCGATTTAGTGGCACCCCGATTTAGTGGCAGGATTTTTTCCCCCGAGGCCAAGGATGCCACTAAATCAGGGTCCGACTGTTTATTCGATCACAATACCAGGCAACAGGTGGAAAAAGAAAATATTACTACAAAAAAAAAGAATTTCAGACACTCTTTAGTCTTTCTCTCATTCCCTCACTCTCTTTCTCTCTGCCTCACTCCCTCTGCCTATCCCCTCTTTCTCTCTTTCTCCCTCTTACAACTTACTCACTTTACGATTTACCATCATTTCAAAGACATTTGTGGTTTTTAGATTTCTTTGAGCCATGGTATCATCATCATACGTTACATGTGTTGCTGCTCTATAATGATCAAGGCACTGATAGCTAGAGGGTCGCCTCTAGAGGACAGTATTTAACTACCATATATACTCTTTGAGTCAGAATTAAATTGTGAGTAGATGGCTGAGAAAGGAATAATGCAACAAGCCACACTACCCACAACTATACAACTGCATCATAGTTATTATATATAATCTAAATCTTTCCAGCAAACATTATAAGAATGAAAAGCTTGTTTACTGAAATTTGAAAATATGAGCCTTTGTTCGACGTTCGTTATTGCTAGCGAAAAAAACAACGAAGAATAATGACTGAAAAAATATAGTGCAGGTGTTGAAACTAAACTCCATCTCTCTTTTTTCACCCCTCCCTCTTTTTCTTTTCATTCCCTCTCTCCCCTCTTTCTTTTTCTCTCCATTCGCTCTTTTTCTCACTATCTTGTTCCACTCTATTACTGTCTAACTCCCTGTTTCTTTCATCTCTTTTGATCATTTTCTGTCAGCTTGCTCTTGGAGACAACAGAGATATAATATATACGTGAGTAGTGGACGCTTTCTGAATTTGTTGATTAAGTAGTTCTCTCACTTTCTCTTTATCCGTCTTTCTCTCATTCTATTTACTCTTTGGATCTCACGTGTGTTTATCATATGTCCCTACTCTTTCATCCAATTTCATTCTCCGTACAGGCATCGCCGTATCTATCCTTTATACGTTCATTCTCCATCTAATAAACAGCAAGTCTTTCTCCGACAGTGCTGCAGTGTGCACTCAAATCAGGACAGTGCACTCAGTAACTGAACAGGTCGGTGCAGCTAGACACTAGACAGCAACAAATAAAGTCTTTGGGTTGTCATTGGAATTGTATGAGTCAGCTTTAGAACAGTAAATCGATTGTGACGACAAGTTGTGGAAAACTTAAACGTATAGTAACACTAACGAGAAATGTACGACTGCACTAAATTGAGAGAAAAAAGTGGAAAATTAACATCTTGTGTTTTGGGACTGTAAAACTAAAATGGGCAATTCAGTTACTTAATAATAGTAGAGTGATATAATATAGAGTCAAGTACATTCCAGCTGATATAACAGATATTATCTGGGGCTCTTCGACGAAACTTTAAGCACACTTAAAAACGTTGCGTAACTCTCCTTTCACACCTTCTAATTGATTTTCACACCCCTTAAGCATGGTTTGTGTCGACGAAACTTTTTAGGAATCTTGCTTAGTGAAAATTGAGGGGTAGTAAGTGAAGTTTTACACAAGCTCTCCAAACCTTGCGTAACTCCCTAATCACGTGGTAAAATCACGTGATTTGGGCCAAATTGAAGCGACAATGACGTCATAGTTCACGCAATATCTCACTCAAATATTGAGTAAAGTGAAGTTTGTTAAGTCTCCTCCAGAGGAGACTTAATGGTAGACAAGACAGCGCTGGCAAGTAAAAGATGCTACAAAACAGTGAATATTTTGCTTCTCGCATGTAGAAAGAAGATAAAATGGCACTCCTTGTCCTCTAGTTAGCTATCTCTACTCAACCACAATATTGAGGCACTAGTTTGGGGTTTCAGCCAAGCCCATGCTGCATACACCATCTGTATTAGACTCTCACAGATGTGGATGAACTCAGTTGTTTTCCTTCTGGCAGGGCAAGATGAACAGAGAACTACTACTATAATACTTTCACTGTTTATCTCTTCATCTAGCAGCCTATCTATTCATACATCTCACCGGGCCTAAATAATATTGCAAGTTATGAGTGTATAGGTTTATTGATTTTTCATAATGATTAATGAACAATCAATGTTAGATCTCTATTTGTCTGCTATAACATGCATTGTCAGCTACTGTTATAAGAGTACACAGAGCTTTGAAGATTTGAAATTTCTTGAATCTTGAGAAATGGAAGTCAAACTTCTTCACCCCCAATCTGGTGTGATATCTCGCTAACACTATTGGCTGGTGAACCCAACACGTGACCAAATTGACGCCTGTGTAAACCCATGTAATGGAAATCCTATCACGTGTCCAGTTTCGATCCCCTGATTGGTTTTCTACACCCATACACGAGGGGTGATCCGGGGCTTCACGTGGTATACACGTGGTTCACACCAAGGACCTAAAGTGAAGTTTTGGAAAGCGTTCGACGACACCCCTCTCGAGACAAGTCTGAAAAATTTTCCTTGTGTAACTCTAAAGAGAGCTTATTTATTAAGTGTGCTTAAAGTTTCGTCGAAGAGCCCCTGACCCGGTTACACAACAATATGAAACCACATAGCTGGGGAAGGGATTGCATGACAACGAGAGAGTGAGTTGGAGAGAGTGAGAGAGAGAGAGAGAGATGTTATTGTTTCCATGGTTACCAGTGAAGATAGAGAACACTTTGAATAACACTTATTTTTAATGTTTGGACATCAACTGTGGATGATATTATAAGGCTACAAAAGAAGTATTTCAATAGAATCAACAGTTTTGATTGATTTTTATTATATATATGCAGTGGCTCCACTATTAAATGGCTGGCTTAAAGAGTTGAAAGGTAGCAGCCTACCGAGGTATCTCTCTCTCACTCTCTCTCTCTCACTCTCTCTCTCTCTCTCTCTCTCTCTCTCTCTCTCTCTCTCTCTTTCTCTCTCTCTCTCTCACTCTCACTCTCTATCTCTCACTCCGAATGAGTACACAAGCTCCCCTTGAATGATGTTTTTAACGATATTAAACGCGTTATATGGAGGAATGCATACACGCCCATATGTAGAAAGAACTTTGAAAGACGGGGGAAGTAATAAAGTGGATGTTGCAAATTTGTCTCAATCCCTTAAAATCTGCCATGGCGTGATTTCTTTCTCCAATTAGTCGGTGCCCTACTACTACTGCACTTGTCGAATAACTTCCTTTCTCTCCCTTCGAGACGAATGTCGAATAATCCTCCTAATCCTTTCTCTAGGATAAGTAAGAAAGGGAAGTTTCCTGATGCCATGGGAAGATGAGGAAGAAGGTACAAACGTGTAAACTATGTGATCAAGTTACCGCTAACGACTACTTTTACCATATAATACTAACCATCTATACCCGTCCTCTCCACTCTCTTCCCTATAACCAAAAAAATAATATACGGGGATCTCATCAATGTGTTGACCATGATAAATTACTTGTTTTTAGTAAACTATCTTCATTTATTTTAAACAAACGTTAAAGGAGAAAAAATAATAAAACATGTTGCAACAACAAACAACCTTGCGAAGAAAACGTTTGACTATCAAAAGCAACTAAAGCGCCTCGTTTTTCACACATATATGGTCGTGTTTCATATTGATTGGTCGTTAAAAATTTTCAAAAATGAGCAAATGTTACGTTTACTCAAAAATGCAGCACTTAATCTAGTAAAAATCAGTTGATATTCCAACCCTAGTAGTAAAAGTGTCTTTTGATCACTTTTATGTACTTTTAATTGAATTTACTCATAAATTGCGGCTCTAGGGACCAACTTTGCTAAAGCTGGCACCAATCAAACAGAGTAAAAAATATTTTCACAATTTTCTGTGTAAAATACATAAAAATGATACATATTTCTTATCCATAGCTAGGAGTAAGCGAATTACTCATATTGTGCGGTGTAAAAAGTGGTTGAATTGATGGAATTTTTGGAATTGCATTTAACACCCCTCTTTGGTTCCGATTTATGAGTAAAGTGATACTAAAATGTTGCAAATAAAGTGAACAACCATATTAGCTAAAGAAAACTACAAAATTTTACTCAAAAGGTGCGGTGCGGCTAAAAATAGCACAAAACTTTAACTTGCTATAGCACCGCACTAAATGAGTAAACAGATCTGAAAGTGGTTGGATACAGTTCATATGGCCAATATCTAATGTATCTACCATGTTTTCAATCTGTTTACTCAAAAATTGCGGCTCTATTGACTGTCGGTTTAAATCAACCATATTTCAGGTCTCGTACCGCACAATATGAGTAACTGAGAGTACCAGTTATCGCCTTATCATACTCATAATTGTTCAAAGGACATATGTGCAAAAACTTAAACATCAATTTACTCATTTTACACCTTAGGAGTAAGATTTTCGGTAGAAAATAGCTGTGAGCCGCACAATATGAGTAAATTTTTCTCAAAACCTAGCTAATCCTTTGACGAAAAATTATTTCTAATTATTCCTGAAATTTCAAAAGTTTAATCACAACTAGCAAACTATGAGAGCCCTGTGCCGCAACTTTGAACCGCACTGATGTTTTAGCCTATATCTCTGAAAGCCGTTGAATAAGAGTAACCGTTTCTTCACTAAAGTATAGTTCAAAGTATTATGCACTTATTGCAGTATATGAGTAACCAGCCAAGCCTTTTGGTTGATTCGCAATTCTCTTCTGAAAATTTTTGGTCAAACGACCAATCAATATGAAACACGACCATATGAATTGAAAACATGATCTATTTGTGTTCATCAGTTTCACTACTGTTGTGAACTAGGGCCCTTTGCTCAACATCTAGCTTATCATACTCTCCAAGCTGCTGAGTATGCTCCCTTGCCATGTCGACCACCCCGCTTCCCACTGTTGCCAGGACAACGAGAAGACCCCCAGCAACTGAGAGGAGTGAGAAGGTGTGGGCAAAGATGAGTGTATCAAAGATATAAGCTGCGACTATATCCACGTTGCGTACCAGGGACACCAGTGTTGGTTGACCGTGTTGAAGACCAATGTTCAGTAAAAAACTTCCTGTAAATAGAGCGTATGTTTATGGACGTATTCTAGAAAAAAACACAAAATTTTTTATTGTTGATGTTCGACGGTTCGACCGCTCTTTCTATCACCGCACACGCCAGACGGCAACTCCTCTTCTTTGAACGAAACAAAAAAACTACTGATCTTTTCTTACCGGCAACAGCAAAAATGCTGACTAGGAGCAACCAGAATGCCTGAGAGAGCGTAGTGGCTGCGAATATGGATGGGTTCACTATAAGTACTGGTACACACTGCAATTCCAGCCAGTAGAGTATTCGTTAGGCCAAGGTATACTACTGGCACGACAAAGTGCACTCCTATAAACCTGAAACAGGAATGAGATTGTTAGCTTGTGTGTCCCACGTCACCAGACTGGGCAACACAGAGAGGACTGATCATGGTTTGTTGGTCATGTGTACAAAAGGTGACATCATGACAAATGACACACAGTCAAATAATGGTAAATTAATGACCTACAACAAGGGGAGACACACAAGTCTTGCAGCTGGCTAACACCAAAATAGAAGTTTGAGGAGAGCTTCACAGATACATGACATGTTGGTGTGTGCCATTATCTTACCGAACAAGAACAAAGGTAACTGCTTGGATGGCGGTTGCTATGGTGATAAGGATGTATCCTGAGAGGTTTCTTGTTTCTTGGGGTTCAGACCGACCGTGCGTTAGCAGTAAAACTCCTACTATACACAACAATCCTAGATATAAAAAGATCGTAGGATTAGTCTCACTAAATTGTAGATTATACAATTCTGGAATGATAAACAAACCTGCTATGAGCGTTGGAACGGGAATGCGGTTCCGCAACCATACCCTCTCAAAAAATGCCACGAAAAGTGGGCAAGATGAGAGAATGATAGTCGCTTCTCCTAGGGGGATACTTTGGAAGGAATTGTATATTCCGTAGATGGTAAGGAAGCTTAGCACGCCGAATACTATCAAGAGACAGGTAGCGTGAGGGGTTCGTGTGCTAGTGGGACTAAGTATTGATTGCTTCCAACACATGATATTCAGTGTCACGCCAGTCACTAACTGCAACAGAGACCGAGGTAGAATGATTAGGGCCACGGGAACCTCCTCCCCGGTTAACTTTACGAAGAGTGATGCGAAGGCAAAACATAAGCCCGATAGTCCGGTTAAGATAAGGCCTAACACCCTCTGTTCCGGTTGATTTGCAGGTATCATCTTATAGCTACTGCAATTGGAGTAAGTAATTAATTTGTGTGATCACAAAAATCTAGCTTGTTTTGAGGCCGAGTCTCCATGATACAACGAGAGAAGCTGTAGAGCACTTGTTATAGTTGCACACAAAAACAAAAATAGAAATACAACTAGACGAAAGAATCACCCTGTCTTGCTCTCCTTTTCTATCGGAACGTTTTCTATACTTTTCTCAAGCCTTATCCCCTCGCTGTCCACATTTAGATAGACTGAGAATAAATCTTTCAATGATGCGGTAAGAGGTAACTATATAGTATGTACCCCAAACTGCATGTCTCTCTCTCTCTCTCTCTCTCTCTCTCTCTCTCTCTCTCTCTCTCTCTCTCTCTCTCTCTCTCTCTCTCTCTCTCTCTCTCCCTCTCTTTCCTCTCTTACCCTGTCTCTCTCGCTATATGTATCTCTATCTCCCTCTCTATCACTTTAACTCACTAATGAGGCCTCTCTGTAAACAAGTTTGTAAATAATTAGGCTCTCCACGAACTATACAAGAAGGAGGAAGTCAGATAGACAATAGTTGTGAACTAAACTAGAAAGCAGGAGCATTTTGGCCGTTGAGTGATGTAAACGTAACCACATTGTGGTTAGAATTCGACGGAATTCCAATGATGTTATCAGCAACTGGGATGAAACGGATTATATCCTCACAAGGCTCCCCCCTGTTGGTTGTCCCTCCGCTGCCAAACAACTACTTAGCAATTTGTACACTAGCACAGTGTATACCTGGTACCAAATACCGATTCTTCTCCACCCATTTCTATAACATCTGTCATAATACCGACTAGCACAATCAAAGGGCGTTCCTCAAGCGAAGGGGGGCATTAGATAAACCGACCCGCTTTCACTGATATGAAGCTCCGACCCCCGCTACAGCTATATACGTGGTATTGAGTACAATCAACTACTAGTAGCATAATCTTGGTCTTCGTAGCAAACTTATAATGCCACTCATCAGGAAAGAGAGAGAGGGAGAGAGAGTGAGAGAGAAAGAGAGTGAGAGAGAGAGAGAGAGATAGATGGATGAGTTGACAGTTCAAAGCTATGACACATGTAATTACCTCTGTAGCTCTTAGTTAATAATTGTACTGTCCGGCAGTCTGGTAATAACGCTACTTGAACCACCAAACTATACCCCTGACTTCCTGATGAAGATTGTTAGATCTGTAGACCCCTATCCGTTCATTTGTATATTGACACTCATAACAGCCCTTTTCAATCAAATTTTAATAAAGAAATAACAGAAAGAAAATATTCAAAACAGTATAGTAAGTGTCATTATTGTCCATACTCCATTCATTCAATAAGAGATGTAATTTCGTCAGCCCGCTCCAAAGCCTTGACCATCTTGAGGACCTTTTCCCGCCTCTCAGCGTGAAATGCATCTTCAGTCATCAAAGTTTCCGCTTTGTCCGTTACCAGAAGGGCCTTCATGTGAGCCTTGTGAAGATTTTCATTGAACTCGTTCACCAGGAAACACATGACTGCTTTGGGCACGACATCCATTAACTGCCTCCGGATGATATTCACGTACTCCTCCACAAAAGCCTTTATTTTGGAGACATGCATGTCTTCCATCTCCCCAACATCTGCCTCATCGCTGTGGTTCCTCTCGAATCTCAGGCCGGCTCGCCACAAACAACCTGTGGTTGCTGTTGATGTACGTTTGCTCGCACTTCAGGTAACTTTCAATGAAGTCATCCACGACTTTCACCTTTTCCAAAAGTAAACAAAGGGATACATGGTGGGACTCACGGAGGAGATTGGGGAAACCGTTTAAAGATTTGCTTTCCAATGCTGGTTGTAATATCTGTCACCACCTCCGCACACTTCTTTATGGAGTTCCGGACGGGCAGCTCGAACCTCTTGAGCTGGATTTTCACCATGTTGTCAAAGACTATGTTCGGGGTAAAGAGGGCCCTCTTGGCTCCCATGGAACTCAGAATCTCCTCCCTTATATCATCTTCGATGGTATCTGGAAGATGGATCTTGTCCAGTTCTTCAAAAATTGCCTTGCTGAACACGTTTCTCAGGTGATGTCCACCGGATGTCTCCTTTCCCGAAGTGAGCACTATCTTTCTCTTGCCCTCGATGTTCTCACTGAAGTGGGTGGCAAACTGGAAGAGCAGTTCAAGAAGTGTCCCCACTTTGTCGTCAACGTCCGGTCCAAGTTCATCCAGGGCTTCCTGTTGTAACACCTTCTGCTCGGTTATACGATCCATGAGCTCCGGCAGGCAATCCTTGACGTGCTCCATTAGTATCTTACAGAGACGTTGGGTCAGGAATCGGGTGCCCATAATCGGTGCCAGGTACTGGTAGTTCATCCGGAAGTATTCCTCCTCCCTGTTTAGAGATTCTTCAATGGTCATTCCATCCTCGAGCTGTGCCTGGGATCGGTTGATAACCCCGACTATTCCCAGTTTCACATTGATTCTCTTCCCCTCTAGTACCTCTCGTTTCTCCTTTGTTTTCTCCATTAGGTCCACTTTACTGATGACGGCTAGTGTCCTCTTCATTTCAGGATCCACTTCCCGAGCCAGCTTGAGGGACTCTGAGTTAGCCAGGTCATCATTTCCCGGACTCACCGCTAGGATGATGGAATTTGGGTTCCTCACATACTCCGCTAGGAGGTTCAAAATTTGTGTCTCAATATCGGCGGGTTGGTCCCCCACTGGGTTCTTCGTGATCCCCGGGAGATCCACTATTGTAAGAGAGGGTAGGTCGGGAGTGTTGATCTTGAGAATTATTGGTTTTGGGTTGATGCCCTTGTCCGTGCCACATTCTCTCTCCGTATCAGCAATTATCTCCTGTTTCACCTGTTCGAAGTCCCTGAATATCGTGTTAGCACAGTGGTTGAACACAGCAAACGGTTCCTTAGCCTTCATGTCCTGTGTTATTTGGAGGACAAGAGGTCGCCGTGTCACAATTCCATCGCCCCTGGGTAGAAAATCCTTCTGGACGATGCTCTCAAGGACGGATGTTTTCCCGGTGCTCTGAGATCCGATGACTACAATCTGGGGTAATGCCAGCATTCCCTGGGTGTTGCCCACCGTGCTGAACACCTCTTGTAGCCTGTTGATAGTGCCGAGGAAGCCATCCATAGTAAGGCAACGTTGTTGGATCTCTTTGGGAGTGGTGGCCATATTAATTATTAAACGTAAAAGAAACAAATGTGGTGGCGTTTTATAGGACTGCTGCGTTAAGGCCGGTAAGGGTGATCTAAGCGAAAACCTGACACTTTTGTGATAAGTAAATCAAATTTTAGTATGTATATCGAGGTGCGTCAGATTGAATAAGCTCCAAAACTACACACTTTCGCTTTTTGATAGAATAACAAAGTCGAGAAATAACACACAGGTTTATGTACACAGTGGTTTTTAATACCATGGAAGTTCCTAACAAGATTGTTATTCTTCCTTACAAGATTGATGATGTAATGGTGTACAGAGCTAAATTATGGTGTGTTTCGAGTATATTCGAACCAGGAACTTACCTGGCATTAAAAAGCACCGTGTACATAAATTATATGTGCGTTATTTCTCGACTCTGTCACAGGCTGCAGCTTATTATGTGTGCTTGGATATGTTTCATAAATGATAATAGAGGCGCTGACATACAAATAAAATAGGGCAGGTATGGAATCATTCTGCTGTAATTACCTTCCCTTCCTTTTCAGAGGAAACGAAAAAAGATTCTAACATTATTCTGTGGATGAAAAGCAACGCGAGATTGTAATCCCTGCATAAAGGAGCCATCACGTTGACGCCTGCAGCACTGCTCAACCGAAGGTTTGACTGCCTGACCCCCTGACTACAGCTGCCCTTCCTCTATAATACAATATGTCACTGATAATATAGGAACCAAAATGCATTTCCTCTGTATACAAAAAGAGATGTGTTTTAAATGATAATGCGGTTACCAGCTGCATGGCTGTGGTGAAACATGGTCTATCGTGCACTGCGTGCATGGTACAACGTCTATGCTTGGCTCCCATCAATTTCCTTAATGATCTCCTTATCAGAAGGGCCAAAGAGTGAGATGCAATAGAAATACAGCTGGTGGGATTAGGAATGTGTTGCAGTAGAAAAGTTAAGGTTGCATCATATTGTTCTTGAAGTGGGCTCCTACAGGTAGTTTTCAGTTCTCTAAGTGCTTGACAAATAGACGGGCCATTAGCCAACATAGTATGTTATATTTCATTTACACAACCCACTTTCATGGGCCGAATCTCGTCCTGTTGAACACCTTCTCTATAACATGCATGTATGTGATGCATATCAAAATGTCGAGCACAACATATTATATCTGTTGGAGACATTCGTCGGTACTTGAAAGAGGTGAGGGGTTCCTCTCAGTCTTACCTAGCGGAATACTACTTATTTTCATCTTGAATGGCCACATAGTTTATGTTAACAAATACTGCCTCTGAAATGCCTCTCTTCCCTTCATCTTGTCCAGGTCCCACGAACTAGTGAACCACATAGCATTACATATTATTATGAGCACTGTCTCAAATCACTATGTTGTTAGATAGTTTAGCAGTTGTAATGAAATCTGTTATAAGTTGAGATAGAGGAGAGAGTGAGATAGAGAGAGAGAGAGAGAGAAAAAATATAACTAACTTGGTGTGAGGGGGGTTGCCTGGTTGATGACATTTTATTCGAGTGCCTCTATGTCTCTCTTATTTCCCCTCGTACAGAGGCACTATATATAATGGGCTAGATACCTCTCTTTCTGATTGTTACTGTCAACTCCGATACAGCTTCATTGTTGACACTTAAATCGGATGTTTATATGAACATTACAACTGAGTTTGTTTCACATATATCAAGGGAAGTTAGGAGAGCATATATCATGAGGCACTGATTCTAACAGTGCAACTCTATCTCTCTCTCCCCCTCCTCTCTCTCTCTCCACCATCTCTCCCCCTCTCTCTCCCACTCTTTCTAGTTATCATTATAAAATCATTGCATATTTGTAGGCCCCCTCCAATTTAATTACTCGACCAAAGTTTCATTTCATGTTTCACTTATCAGTCGCCAAGTGTGTTATTTCATTCCTTTCGCCCTTCTCTAACCTCTTCTCAGGCCTCAGCATTTTATTGATCCATCAAATATTGATTATTGGAGGCCATGGTTGATGGTTCCAATTATCAATATTTGAGTCTTGACATATTTTTGACATATTTCTTTCAATATCATCTATCCCTTGCTTTCTTATTTCCCCCTGGCCCTATCTAAAAATCAGAGGGACGTGTGTCAAGTAGTCACGTGAATACGAGTCAGAGATAAGAGAATTTATCAATTTGCGTGAGGGAGGAAGACAGATTGCAATACCTAAGTTATGATGAGAACGTGATATGATTGAAGCAAGTGATTAGAATGAAATTGCAGTTTACTTGATGCTACTTTTAGTTTCAAGAACCTATATTTCAACACCCCGCTTCACTTCTCTCTTCTACCACTGTGTGATTTGAACTGTCTGCTTTGTACACGTCCTGTAATCTGGAGTGTTTGTAGTTAGTCAACACATGAACTCGGCAGTTTGATATTCTTTGTTACTGACTTTATAATTCTGACTGCATCTTTGTTTTTAGTCCGACTAACATAACTCCGTATCTCAGATCATTTCTATTCCTGGGAATTATTATTAATATTCCCCTTAGCTAAACAAATCATTCTTCCTGTATCCATGTTAGCCGGCGACTAGTCTATCTCTCTTTACCCGGGCTTTACCCTGAACCCTTGCATATTCACATATGGCCAAAAAGAGATAGAGAGGCAAGTGAAGAGAGAAGATAAAAAGAGGGAGTAACGAGAGAAATCGATTATGCGGAAGATGAAATAACAAAGAGTAGAAAACAAAAAGAAAAGATCAGAGGGTTTATAGAAAAAAGTGAAATACTGAAACAAATCCTTTAGCGGCTAGAGAAAGTGATATAGAAAACATACTGCCCCAAATACTGCTAGAACTCCAGAATACATGTTTTCGTTAACACCCGCCTAAAATAAAACTAAATCTTTATCACCTTTCACTTACCAGGCCATGAACAAGAATGAGAACGTGTGAAAAAGGAGAATCCATTTTGCCATTGGGTAAGTTTTACTTTTTCTTAAGAATTGCTAATTAGCCCTTTTCTAATAAAAGTCCATAATTTGAATTGTTGAGGAAAAAAGATTTGAAATTCCGAGGACGACTGATTTTGATCCTTTGGCCCACACGGACAGGACCTTGTCACAATTGTCACGTGCACTAATTACGTCGCGCGCGGTACCAGTTTAGTGTGAAAATGACCATTTCCTAGCACTTCATGGTCGATGAGATCTCGCCCTGTTAGTCGGATTTTCTGACAGTTCCCCAACCTGATATGACAGAAAACCCGAGTGACAGCCAACATTAGTGCAACTGGGCTCTCTGAAGATCAGTTGTTGGAGTATAAACTTGATAAAATGTTTAGGTTAGCCCCCTTTTTCGCACCTTGACCATGTTACTCGATTTAATCAAATCAAGCCTGAAACAGATTGCTATACCTAATTTTGAAACGATCTGCTGCCTATATAATTCAGCTGTAGCTAATACCAAGGCGCCTTGGAGTCTGAAACCTCTCTCTGCTGATGCATGGCCCGTAGGTAATAGGTAGCAAATACAACGTCCCTTCTCAAATCTCCTAATTTGTATGAGACCACAACAACACATCTTCCCACATTCACCACATCTTTGAGTTGTGGTTATAATCGATGCCAAATAGACGTGTTGAGGTTGTAGAGTAGGTAATGAAATAACTTATCGGGGTGTTTGTGTTCCTACTGCTGCTAGCGGTATTTTGAGTGGAGAGATAGGGGGATCAAATAATATTCGATCTTCCTCTCTCTCTCACTCTATGGACGGATAAAGAGTCCAAACAATAGAAGCACATTCCATTGACTCACTCCTTCTTCCCAATGCCCAAAAACCCCCCACCACCAAAAATTCCAAACTTCCCCCCTTTTCTTTATTCCTCAACTCTTTTTTTGGGGCTTTTTTCTACCTCTCGCCCCCCTTCTCTCTTTTTCTCTCTCTCTTCCTTTGCTCTCTTTTCTCTCCCCTTCCCCTCTCTCTCTTCTCTCCTCTCTCTCCCTCCTCTACTCGTTCTTCAATCCCGTTCCCTTTTGCCCCTTTTGAAATTTCACGCGGGGGTGTGGTGTGGGGTGTTAAATTTTTCACATCGTCATGGGCTGCTAGTTATCCTTTTATTTTTTTAATTATTCTCCGAAGTTTCCCCCCGGGGAGAGGGCAGAGGGGGGTCGGGAGAGGCCCAAAAATCCCCCCGGGGGATTTCCCAAATTGGGTGTCGATTCGATTTCGGTTCATTTTAAACTCTCGATTCACTCTCTCGTGTTTCTTTTTTTTATGGTATAGCTCCCCTTTTTTTGCCACTATAAGTTATTAAAATTTTTTTTCCCCCTTTAAGTAATATAAGTTCACCCTTTCCCTTGATTTTAATTTTGTTTAATTTTTTGTTAATTTTTTGTTTTTTTGGCTCCGATCAAAAGTTGGGGTTCAAACCCCTAAATTTTCGTGATTTATTTCCTGGAGTTTGTTTCCCGTTTAGTTTTGCTCCTTGGGGGGCCCCCAAAAACCCTGGGGGGGGAACCCATAAAAAAACCAAAATTCTTTTTTTATTTATTTTCTCCCTCTCTATCTCTCTACTTTCTGGGAAGGGGCCATTTCATGGGTACCATCATGGTATTAAAGAGCTTTTACACCACTTCTTAGATCCTTCCCCCAAAACTGTTTTTCACAGGGTTTCACGGCATACTTCTTTTGGGAAAAGGGGGGAAAAAATTTACACAACATTCCCCATTTTAAACCTTTCTCTCTGATGTTTCGATACCGTCGTATAATGAGCTAATTTTATGCACAACCCCTTTACACCCAAGTACACAGTCCTTTGATCTTTACCTGGCCGATTAACGAACAGTTACTAAAGTCATACTCTTGTAATATTACCCTCTCATAGTAATCTCTCTCTATCTCTCTCTCTCTCTCTCTCTCTCTCTCTCTCTCTCTCTCTCTCTCTCTCTCTCTTTCTCTCTCACTCTCACTCTCACAGTCTGTTTCACAATCTCTCTCTCCTTCTTCATCTCTTCCTTTCGCTCTTCGGTTGGCTGTGACAAAGCCAAAGCCACCACCTGTCTCCTTGTGTAGGTATCAGAGAGGGCCGCTTCGATGGCAGCGGTCATTAGTAGTGAGTGTGTAACATTTTCTCTCTCTCTCTCTCTCTCTCTCTCTCTCTCTCTCTCTCTCTCTCTCTCTCTCTCTCTCTCTCCTCTCTACAGCGCCGCACGTGCTAGTTCGCCACAGGACTCTCCACGTGTTCTGTCTATAACGAGGTTTACCATAGACCCTTGGTACAATTAACATCTGTTATAGTCATTGCCCGGTTTTGTTCGCTGAATTAATCCGAGGTTTTCCTGACAGGTACCAATGGCGATCCAGAGATTAATCTACTTAGAAATGTTAACCATGAGGGTACAAATATAAACGGTAAGAATTTTCCCTGTTTTCATGAAAGGTCTAGATTATATATTTGTTGCTATTTTCTTACTATATTAGTATGTAAAAGGGTACTGGGGGCTTCTCACTTGTCTATTTATTAATTCATTATTTGTTACTATCTTTCCGCCCAAATTAGGTGAAAGTGAGTCTTGTGAAAGGTTGTCTCTTGGTATGGGGTTGAATCAGAGTACGAATATCCACCACAGCAGCGTCACTAGGTAGGAACCTTATAACCGACACTTTTTCATTTTCCCTGTTTTGTGTTTGCCTCTTTGCGGCAGATTATTTGAACTCTTTAGTACCTATTGTATGGCCATGGCGCTTGTCAACACTGCTAGAATTTCGGCATTGTCACTGCGGAAGCCCGGTCTTTATCGCTTACTTCTTCCTATTTGAGAAAAGAGACACACAAAGTCATGCCTTCTTTTTCGTTGAGACTGAGATGGAGAGATGCATCACAGGCGTCTACGTTCCTCAGCCATTCCATCGACAGCGCCAGACAGAGGGGTGGGAATAATTCTGCGTCATGATTGATGGCAAATAAATGAGTTGACTGCAAAAATGAGTCGACTGCAAAAATTACCTAAATTGGAGATTTGTTCAGCTTTGTAGGGCATGCATTACATATACCCAGGTCCTTCTTCGTGTGTGTGATTGCTGTCTCCATCAATACCATAAATCCGTTTGACTTTTTAAAGTTAGACTCTTTTCTTACACATATTTATATATCCCCTATATTTTATTTTGGTTATGATATTCAAAAATTTACTAAATAAGGTTTAAAGTAGTCTAAAAGAGTCTGAATAATGGACCTCCCCACCAAGATTTTGTAATATCTTTGATGAAACAGAGAAAAGGATAGAGTTTAGAGAGAAAAGAAGAGAGAAACAGAGAGAGAAAATAGAAAGTGAGAGAGATCATTATATTAGAATTACAGAGGTTGTTTTGCTGCCGGTGTACTACTATAATACTACATAAAGTTCCATAGATTGAATGAGATTGAATAGGTCTGGTGTATGTCTGTAGTAGTAGGTGTGGAAGTCAGATTAGCTGCAAATTCTTTCAACCGTTTCATAATTCACTTCGAACAGTTCCTCCTTACATACAGCTCGGATTCCATTAAAATGAGTAGGGGATAAGAGAAGGGTCACGGTAGACGACGGTGAACCATTGTTCTCCAATTATTTCACTCGATACGTCCCTCTTTGCAATTTGTTCCCCCTCAAAACGTAGACATCGGACCCGTGTCACTTGTGCCCTTTCCACACGCAGACTGAAGAGGCTGAGTTTTTGTTTCTTTCAGCATCGGGGATGTGGGTCGGATATTGATACACTGCAGTTACCAGGAGCTCCGTTGAGGGCGCCAGAGCTTATTAACTTACGCCGACACGTTTCTTTCACTATCAACTTACTTATTGACTTGTTGTAAAAATTACGAGCATTAACTATATTTTTTGAAATTTCAATTATAAAATTTAATACATAACAATTGCTTAACTACTTAAACTAGCATAATCTCTTGTTATTGGGAGTCTCAGATTAGAGTTTCTTCTTCTCTTGTCTGGGGTTTGAAGGGTGATAGGAGTCACAGCAGTTGGTTACACTGCCTAGTTTGTTCCGCCATTGTATTACCTCGACATGCTCTACTCAACCGTCATAAATTTACTGTTCACAATCCTTCTCTCTTTTTCTCTCTCTCTCCTCTCTATCTCTCTCTCGCTCTCTTCTCATCTCTCTCTCTCTCTCTCTCTCCCTCTCTCTTCTCTCTCTCTCTCTTCTCTCTCTCTCTCTCTCCTCTCTCTCTCTCTCATCTCTCTCTCGTTCTCTCTCTCTCTCTCTCTCTCTCATCCTCTCTCCCTCTCTCGCTCTCTCTCTTTCTGTCTCTCTCTCTATCTCTGCTCTCTCTCTCTCTCTCTCCTCTCCTCTCTCTCTCTCTCTCTCTCTCGTCTCTCTCTCTATCCCTAATTCTCCTACTCCCCCACTACAGCTACTCCCAACATCATTAAGCAGCTCCAGGGGAGAAGCTCTTTAAAATGCTCCCCCGATGTGCACCCCACCACTCACTTCACACTCATGTCTCGTGTTCTCGGTCTTACTTTGTCTCTCTCGGGCCTCTTTCAACTACTCACTTCTCGCTCTCTCGTATATGCTTATTCGGCTTATTCACGAATCATACGCTTATTCAATTTCAGCTGCTATCATCGTTCTGTCTCCAATCCTTCATTCCCCTCACTATTGGTCTGCGTTTTTCTAATTCTCTTCCTCCCAACTACCTCTTTCTCCATTACTCTTATAATGACTCTCTTAAAATCTCATTAAGTTGTCTCTCTTGTTCTGGTTAGTAATATATTGGGTGTCCAGAGGGCTGATTGAAATTTGAATGATTGGAAAACTGTCAATGTACCTAACACGAGGCCGGGGGATAGTAACAATCAACAATGCCTTTTTTGTGTTTCTGTGTGCTCTTTGTATTATTACTCTTTTTCAAATCCACCTCCCAACCCTTATACATCTCTCCTTTCCAGCCAAGTTGAAAGTACCGGTAGTATCGCCAGACAGCTACGAAGATCCATTTCCCTTCGTCGTGAGAAACCCAAGGTATTCCGTGTCAGTTCGGAAAACAGCCCCAACGGTTCCAACCCTGATATCCTGATTTCACAGATCCTTGAGATATCCAAAACATTCCGGAGTCCGCCCATTCAGAGGAATTCTCTCCACAAGTCTCTCTCAGTTTCGGACCTGAATTTAGGTGAAGAAGTGAGGAAGCAGGGTGAGGAAGCAGCGGTTTTTAGCAGTCCTGAACTTAGAGAAAGCAGCAGTCCTGAGCCTTCTGAAGTATCCGGAATGAGTTCAGAGGAGAATGAACAGAGTGTCGTCCCTAATGAACAGTTGGATAGGGGTGATATTGAAAATAGTGATGTTCCCGTGAAGGATGATCATGATGAATCAGATGATGCTGATGAAGATGCTGATGTTGTGTATGGGGGTCCCATTGTATACAGGGGCTCCATCTCAACGAGTATAGAAGACATATCAGAGGAGAGTGAGATAGAGGACTCCTGCACTCCCCAGCTATCAGACAGACACAGTTCATCCTCTGATTCGTGTCCCTCTGATTCATGCCCCTCTGATACCACAGGCGACGAAGGGGAGGAAGAGGAGGAGGGTGTAGGGGTGCTGCCCCAGATTGGTGCCCGAGGGGTGGCCAGAAGGGGCAGGATGTCAGTCATAACACCGCCTACTGTTAGCAAGTTAGAGAGCGATGCCTCGCTCCCAAAAAGGAGGTGCCGCAGCTCCGGTGACCTTTCAGCAGAGATATCTGAGGAGTTTGTAGAGTATCTAAAGTCCCGGAACACCGCCAAAACAGAGATGATAGAGAGATTTGAGGAGCTAGCGAAACAGCCCTCTCTGATTCTCGATGATGAAGAACCAGTGATGGGTAGATTGATGAGGAGCAACTCCCAGACAATCACCAATAGAGAGATAAAGATCGTTGAGACAAAAGTGAGACGGACATGGGAGGATGAGGGGATGACAAGGAAATCAAGAATTGCAATGGCAATCATCTTTATTGGATCCCGACTAAGTTCCATGGCACATGTTTCTCAGGAGCAGTTAGCGGTGGAGGATCTGGATCCGAAGAAGAAATCCGCTGGTCGGTCACTTTCTTTCTCCTTGAAAAACAAGGGCAGCCTTCTCAAAGGGTCCTCTCGGACATCACTGTTTGACCAGATGAAGACGATTCGTAATACTGATTGCAAAGGTAATACCAGTTTAGAACCCCCAACCCGCCTCTAAATCAACCCTAACACAACCCCATTCCATCCATAATCCACCCAACCTCTAACCCATCGTCTAACCCAACCTCTAACCCATCGTCTAACCCACCGTACCCATGTGTAGGACTGCTTGAGGAGTGTAGTGATGAGGGTGAGGAAGAGGTCGATGGTTTAACAGAGCTAGTCCGGCATCCCAGGAAACGGCTTGGTACATCGCTCCCAGTAAGTTGTTTATTGAACAGACACCATTAATACCACCTCCAGAATTACTTATTTGTTAGGCTGGATCCCAGGGGGGTGATGGTAGAATCTAGACGGGTAAACTAGCCAGGGAATGCAACAGGTGACAAATTAAATATATCACTTTCCCCGATATCTTGATGTGATAGCTCCACCAACTGGCTGCGGTTTCACGCCCTAAAACATTCCAATACCACTCAGACATTCTTTGTTAATGTTTAGACAAATGACCGCTGATAGCTTTCCCCCCCCCCTCTCTCTCTCTCTCTCTCTCTCTCTCTCTCTCTCTTTCTCTTTTTCTTTCTCTCTCTCTCTTTCTCTCTCTCTCTCTCTCTCTCTCTCTCTCTCTCTCTCTCTCTCTCTCTCTCTCTCTCTCTCTCTCCCCCTCTCTCTCTCTCTCTCTTTCTCCCCCCCTCTATCTCTTCTATAGAAGTAACACGCTCTTCTACTCCAGGGACGAAGGAATGAGGAGAAGAGGTTGCTGAATGATAAACGGTGCATGTCCCTTAACAGTCTGAGTCCTGTTGTTACAAACAAGGTACCCTAGCAATAATTATGTAGCGCACACCGCTTTTTATTTCGATAGAGCAACCCTCAAGCTGTTTCCAAATCATTAGATTCGGGCCTGAAAATTATCACACAGCACTCACAGCTTCCGCGTTCTACCTAACATGTCGATCTGCATATTGACTCATAAATTACATATTCATCTAGCTCTCATATATGAGAATCACTGGGTAAACTGTTGAAAGATGATTTGCAAACCAAGACAATCACTGTGTGGTATACAGATGGGCCCTTATCGCAGCTCCCTACACATAAACCCCTTTTCTTTTCCTATTTTCACATATTTCCCCCCGTGGCTGTAGAAGCCGTGTTCCTGGCGCTTCACTCAGAGCCACGGGTAGATCTGTAATTTGAACGTAATCTCGTGATTACAAGCGTTACCTTGAAAGATTACCCGCATAATATTTTGACAGGGACATTGAATATATTGAATATATGTTGGGGACCTTTATTATTAGATGGAGCATTCCTTTTGAAAATGTTTAAACTGCCTCGTGATTCAGTTGTTTTGTATATATCTGAACACTAGCCCGTAACAGAAGAAACAGGTCAAATAGACTCTTCCATAGTAAGGTTATACTGTGATAATATAGAGGGAGGTAGTATCAATATTGTGATCTCACTTGTGTGCTTAGTTAGAATTGAGCATATTATATCCGTGACTCTCTAAATTAATTCGTACTATCCAGATTTTTCATCTCCAGATCGCTCTTTTACTGTCCTCTCGTGTGACGTCACAATGCTATGTGGCAGCTAGTAATATATATGTCTTTTGATCATATTCTCCCACTCCCACACACATTCCTTCACAACCCTATGATATAGTGCTTTAACTACTAAGTACGATTTTCAACGCCCTCCTCTTTTTTTCCTCCTTTTTCAGCATCTTCCCGGAAAGCAAGCCTTGGGGTGGTGATAGAAAGCCATTCCCCCGAGCAGGAGAGAGAGAGTTATGAGTTATAGCTGAGAGAGTTTCCCCACCTGTCATGTCACATATAAAATAATGCTTAATGAATACTTTTCATTTTGTTTGACCTAAGTTGCGCTCCTTGAAATTCTTTCTATCCATGCCGTTTTTCAATAGTAAAACTAAGTAGGAGCTGCCGTTCTGGGCCGAGCTAGCACATACTAATTAACAGGTGTGCCAAGTGAATAGGATAGAGAGGGGAATATGAGTGGCCTTGTCAAAAATGTAGGCGTAGGTCGTTGAGAAAAAAGTTTTGGAGACAAAAAGAATGCGAGAAAGAAAGATAAAGCTGGCGAGAAAGACAGGTTGGAGAGGGAGAGAAAAAAGAAGTAAAGAGATATATAAAAAAAGATAGAGAGATTAATGAAAACAGAGGTAGAGAGTGAGGGAGAGTGAGAGAGAGAGTGAAGAGAGAGATAGGATGCATGGTGTTGACGTTTATAATATACCCAACATGTTTATATGGCTAGCAAGTGTGATTTGTTTGTCTACATATTCGCTAATCTTCTTCTACAATGATGAAGCCCACTGTCCTATACGGACCCCGCCGGTTCTCCTTCTCAAGAGCATTCTCTCATGAGCCAGGACTCAGCAAATCTATGGTAAGTTCGTTTTGTACGAATTTATGTGTTTGGTAATTGATTCGGCGGGGGTCGCTGTGCCCGGCACAGTGTGCCGACTATTTTTCAAATTTGAAATGAAAAATGTATGAATGATATTGAGTTGTTACCAAAAAGGAGAGAAAGATTCGGATGACTAGTGAGAATGAGAAAAGGAGGGGGAACAGGGAGTTATCTTGTTTGTGTGGTGAGGCCACTTCACACATTATTCGGCGAAATTATCTCCGACTCACTGGAGAATTGTCCACTATTTAGAACAATTCTCTCCCGTTCCTCCCGGCCCCCTCTCTCTCTGGGGCCATGGAAGCCAGAATAATGTACCCAATCTGCACCCCATCGCAACATTCCATGGCTGATTTAGCACGTGTTGATCAGGGTAGTATCATGGCACACTCGGGTTAATTTGGTCAACACTGGCTAAATATTTTCCTTATCTCTTCATTGGGTCGATAGAGAATATTATAAGTTTTCTTCCTTCCAGTAGCATAATTTTACCTTCCTTTTTTTTCTTTAAATATCTTACCTCTTTTTGGGTGGGTTAACCGGAAAGGGGGAAAAAAACCCCCCGGGGGGGCCTTTTGGGCCTATTTTTAAAAAGGGACTTAAAACGGTTTTTTAAAAGGGGGGTTTTTTATAATCTTCCCGGCCCCTTCTTTAAATCCCCGGAAAAAGCTTTTCCCCCTTTTTTTTTTCCCCCCCTTTTTCCTTTACCCCCCTTTTTCGGGGGGGGGCTAAATCTTTCTTTTTTTTGCTCGGTTTTTTTTCCTTTTTTTTTTCCCCCCTTTTTGCAATCCCTTTTTAACCCAAAAAAAATTTGGGCTCTTTGGGGTCCTTTCCTGTTTTTTAAAAAATCTCACTTAAGCCCCTTTAAAAATTTTTTTTTCTCATTTTTAAATTTCCTTCCACCCAAAAAACCCCCTTTCTCCCCTCCCCGGGCCCAACCCCGTCAAACAATGGTTTGGGGGTTTTTAGTTTTTTGGGGTTGGTTTTTTAACTCGGCCCGGCCGAGAAAAAACAAAAGGGAAAAAAAAAAGGGGGAAAAAGGGGGGGGGAAAAAAACCTTGGGGCGTTCGAGGGGCCATTTTTTTTTTGAAAAAACGTGCCGGGTTTTTTTTCCCCCAAAAAAATTTTTTTAAGGATCTGCCCCCCTAGAAATGTACTTCCCTTGGATTTTTTTGAACCCCCTTTCCCAATTTCCCCCTTTCTTTCCCTCCTGGCCTGCTCCGCACCGGGGCGGAAGGGGGGTTTAACCCCCATGGTTTTGGGGCCCCTTTTTTATAATTTTCCCCGGCCCCTCTAGCGGAAAGAAAAGAACCCCTTTTAGCCAAGGGTGGGGTAAAAGAGAGGGGGAAAAAAGCCCATCCAAAAGGGAAGGGGAAACCCCCAAAAAAAGGAGAAAGCTTTTTGGGGGAAAAAGAAAATTGCGAAGTTTGGGGCCCGTTGGTTTTTTAAGTAAAATGAAAAAGGCGTGCTCGGTGATAGTTACCGTGACCACAAACGAAGTTTACGTGAAACAATCATAGAAGATTCCCATCATTTCCCTTTGGTTTATCCAAAATTTTTTTTATTTGGGAAAATTTTAAAAAGAAATGGGTGCAATCAGTGGTTTTAAATATTGGGGGGTACTTCCATTTCCATGCTTATTCAGATGCTACCAAACATGCTTTCAAGGTTTTATCCCGTAATCACCCTGACGCCCCCAAACCCCTTTTCTGGGTATAAAAAGGGGCATCGGGCCCCGGGCGTGGGGGAAAAAGGAGGGTTAAAAGGAAAAGGGAACTGGGGTTTTAAGGGAAACAAGAGAGAGGGGAGAGGGGAGGGGAAAAGGAGGAAAAAGGGGAGGGAAAAGGGGGGAAAATGGGGAGAGAGAAGAGAAAAAAGACCAAAAGAAAAGGAGAAGAAAGAGAAGAGAGGGGGAAGAGATAAATAAATAGTTAAAAAAATTCGACAATTTAGGTCCGTCCAAAACTAAGCTCGGGTGGCTCCCCGGGAAACATGGGAGTACCCCCGGGGCGCGTTTAAATTTTCTTCTTTTCTCTCTCTCCCCCTCTCTCTCTCCCCCTCCCCCCTCTCTCCCCCTCTCCCCTCTCTCTTCTCTCCCCAGAAAAATCTTTGCTTAACCCATTTCTTTTTTCAAAAAACAACAGGAAATATGAAAAAGTTTTAGGGGGGGAGCGGAAAAAAAAAAGAAAAGTGAAACAGTTTTTTTTAAAGTTTAAAAAATTTCCCAAATTTTTCCCAATTTATACCAAAAAAAAAATCACTTGTGATTGTGAATTTCTAAGTTTGCACACCAAATAAAAATCCCCGGGAAAGGGTGATTTGGGAACCCTTTAGTACATCCTTGTTAACAAAAATTAAAATCCATTTCCCTTCCATTCAATATTCACTTGGATGAGGGGAAACACCGAATCTTTCCGAAGTTTAAACGTTTGATTTATTTGCCATTCCGGGAAAAGTTTAGCATAAAATGGAGTTCCCCAAATTAACCCCCCCTTTTTTTCCAATTCCAAAACTCCCCCCTTTTTTACCACATTCCCCTTAAAGGACCCAAAAACGATAGCGAGGGCCAAAAAGAAAGGGACCCGGGTGGAAAAGGGGGAAATTACACCCACAAATGTGAGGACTATCAGCCAAGGTATAAAAACCAAAAATGGCAGCAGTCCTTTGGGGCGGTTTTGGGGTACAGTTTTTGTGGGAAACTGTTAAAAATTTTTTTTGCCATATGGACACACCCCTTTCCCGTCACACACAAAAACACACACCCCAACAACGGGTTGGCGGTTTTTCCACAAATTTTTTGAATATAAAGTTGGCAAATTTTTAAGTTAGGATGACCTTCAAGGTCCCACCCCTTATAACTTCATCCGGGGGCTGGGGGTATTATTTGGCGGTGCTAAGTAGCCTTGTGAAGGGGTGTTAAAGGGGAAAAATTGGAAAATCCAAAAACTTATTTATTGAGCGGGGAAGCGTGGGATTTAAAATTTTTTTAAAAGATATTTGCATAAATGTGTGGTGTGAACCTTAGAAGTGTCGACAAAACGAAGGGGAGAGCTTTATATACGGGTGAGGGGGACGTTTCCCCCTCCTATTTTCCCCTCCACTTCCTGGGGATCAAATTCTCTTTCATCGCCCCCTTTCTACTGACAGCATTATTCCCCCTTTTGTGAAATAAGGTTTTTTAATTTGCAAGAAGGGAAAATATAAAAGGGAGAGAGAGAAAAAATGTAGAGATAGGGAACTATGATCCAACGAAACATTTCTCTTTGCTTTCGATTATACAATATACGATAAAAGGTCATTAGGGTAGCCCATTGTTATTACGGTCGTATTGGGCTGGGAGTAAAAGTGGGGTAAAAGTAAAAGTAAAAGTAAATGTTACATATGTTGATAGCAACGATCCTGTCGATCTGAGGTGTATCCATAGCAGCAACCTGGGGTGTATCCATAGCAACAACCTGGGATGTATCCCAACAACAACCCGGGGGGATCCATAGCAAACAACCGGGGTGTATCCATGCAACAAACCCGGATTTTTATCCTAGCAAAAAACCGGGGTGTATAACAAAAATGGGGTGTATCCCTAGCAACCAATTGGGTGTACCATAGCCAACCTGGGGGTACCATAGCAACAACCGGGGGTTTCCTAGCAACAAAACCCGGGGTATCCATAGAAAACCCGGGGTGTATCCATAGCAAAAACCCCGGGGTTACCCTCAACAACTGGGGGGGTATCCTAGAAAAAAACCCGGGGTTTCCTAGCAACAATTGGGTGATCCATAGCAACATCCTGGGGTGTCCCTAGCAACAAAGGGGGTATCCATAGCAACAACCGGGGGGTTCCTAGCAACAACCCGGGGTATCATAGCAAAAATCGGGGGGGATCTAAGGGAACAAGGGGGGGGTATCCCTGAACAACCTGGGGTTTTCCCTGAAAACCTGGGGTTTGCCATGCAAAATCTGGGTGTATCCAAGCCCAAAAAAGGGGGTATCCATAAACAACCCGGGGTATCCATACAACAAACTTTTGGGGGTATCATAGCAACAAAGGGGGATCCATAGCAACAACCTGGGGTGTATCCATAGCAACAACCTGGGGTGTATCCATAGCAACAACCTGGGGGTTTCCCTACAACAAACTGAGGTGATCCCTAGCAAAAACCCGGGGGGGTGTCCCCTAGCCCAAAAATGGGGTGTACCATAGAAAAACCAGGGGGGTACCATAGCAACATCCGGGGGGTTCCATAGCAACAAAACCCGGGGTGTTTCCCTAGCAACAAACCGGGGTGATCCCCAGCAAAAACCTGGGGTGGGACATGCAACAATCTGAGGTGATCCATGCAACAAATGGGGGGTTTTTTATCCATAGCACAACCGGGGGGTATCCATGGGAACAATCTGGGGGGGGTTTTCATAGCAACAATCTGAGGTGTATCCATAGCAACAACCTGGGGTGTATCCATAGCAACAATCTGGGGTGTATCCATAGCAACAATCTGTATCTTGTTTTGATATCCCTGTATTATTTCAGATCGATAGGAAAACAGTAGTAGGGGGGAAGGCGAACGAAGGGAATTTTTTTTTTTTTTTGGAAAGAAAAAATTTTCCCCTTTTTATAGGGGGGCCCCGGGGAGTGGAATACCATCACCGAAGAAAACCGAGGGGAAAAAAAAGAGAGAGGAAGAGAAGAAAGAAAGGAGGGGAAGAGAAAGATGAGGAGAAGGGGGCCCGGAAGAAAACAAACCCCAGAGGGGGACCCCCCTCCCCGACCCGAAAAGGAATTAGTATAGAGGGGGCCGCCCGCCATTCGAAAATGAGGGGGAAGGGACAAAAAGGCCTTTCGGCAAAAGCGAGAAGCGGAGGGGGTTGGGGAAGGGAAAAGGGGGAAGGAAGGGGGATGGGGGCCTTTAGGGGTTCCCGATAGAGGGGGGGAGATGAGAAAAATAAAAGGCTGGTGAGCTTTGGGAGAAACGGGGAGGAGGAGAACTTGGGACCAAAGGGAGGAAAATAAGAGAGAAAAAGAAAAAGGGCCCCGGGGGGGAAGGGGGGTTTTCCCCCCTTTTTGTCCCCCCCATTCCCTTTTTTTTTTTCCCCCCCGGGCCCGTGGGGGGTATAATTTTATCCAGCCTTTGGCACCCAAATTTCTTGCTATGCATAAATTATAAACCACAGTTTCTGGGGTTTATAGTTTTTAAACCTTCCCACCCACGAACCCCTTTAAGGATACACATCCCCGGTAAACCCAAAAATCCTCTGACCGGGGCCCAAATGTTTCTGACAATACTTTTCCTATAAACTTAAAATTGCCAAAAGGGGGTATTTTCCCTTCCCAAACCCCCTATTTTTCGGGAAAAAAACTTTCCTCAAATAAACCTGTAAGTCTGTATGTAAGCTCCATAAACTAGTTTAAACGTATGTAAAATATCGAGCTAAATTGATTATCCCCGGGTTTTTTTCCCGGTTTCCTTTTGGGGGTTTGAGGAAAAGGGAAAGGCCGAAAGAGTTTTCCGACCAAGTCTTTGTAAATAAACCCAAAATAAAGGGTCAACGTTGAAGAAAACCGCTTCTAAAAAGAAACCTCGTACATGCGTAAGTTACAAAGCCCATTGCTGTATCGTTCTATCCTTGCTTGACCCTCTCTCTCTCTCACACACATAACAAGTGACTTTCAATAACCCCTCTTCAGCCGCCTCACAACTTCATCAATGTGTCCCGACCTGACCTGGTGTGTGAGATTACTAACTGCACTGCACTGGAGGGCGACTTCGCATTCATTCGCTGTTCTTGTGAGTACAGACTGCCTCCTGGCCCTCTCTCCCTCTCACAAACAACCCCTCCCCCACATATATTACATACATGGCGACTATATATCGACAGTGACAAATAACAGACAGGCATTGGGTGCCGTAGTAATTAAAAAAGGAGGGACGTGGGCAGGCCCAGCTAGAGACACACACGCCTACAAGTCTCTCTCTCTCGCTATTGATTTTAACATTGAGTTTATTACTCTTCCTCTCTGGCAGTTTTATTAATGTCCCCCAGACCCGGCGCCTACCTTTAATCATGAACAACACACTTCCAATACCCGGCATGCCCTGTGTTCATTATAATCGTTTGTCTGTTAAAGATACTGAAGTAGGTCATCTGCAGATCTGATCCTAACTTTTAGCCAATCAACTAGATTGTTCCCCCTTTTCGTCGTATACCCTTTACGTTGTATTCCATTTGTATACGTCACGTATTGACATTAAACCGTATGCCCTTCCGTCAACCCCATATCTTTCACTGTACCGAACCTCCCTTTTTTTCTTGCACATTGTTCGCTCCCCTTTATTTGACTGGTGCTTCATTTGGTCAGTATGTGATAGATTGACACTATATGCAGAGTGGTGCAGAACCTAACCTTATAAAGCATTATGGGTTAATGTTGCATCACTCATAAAATGACGACACTGAGAATGGTATCAGTTACCGATGAGCGGCGTCATGTGTTGTCCCACGCAGCTCTTATATAACTCTTATACTGATTCATTACATTACCGTGATTCTAATTTGTTCTTTCATTGTCCATTAATAAATGACGTAGTTATCTCCCTCCTGATTAGCCTTCAGATTGGACAGATCTAGGTGATAAAGAGCGGGGAGAGAGCACTTCAGTATCATGGTCTCAGCTGCTGCAGGGGTCCATATAGTGGGGGGAGAGGGGCATTTCAGTATCAGCAGAGGGGATCCATAATCCTGATTATATCTCATTAGTGCAATGACACCCCCGCTTCCAGTGGCAGTGTGTGTAACACCCCCGCTACTTTGTTATGTGAGATGGATAGTAGCCCCACCCCGCTAATTGGGTAAATGAGATCGGTATGTGAAATAGGAACACGGTCTACACCAATTGGATACCACGTGCAGTAGTTTCTTGCAATCTTGTTTTAGTAATTTACCTTGCATGATGTCCCTTGGGTTGCCCATCTTCTTGTCTTGACTCTCCGGAGTTTGAAAGCTTAACCATCTTGACGAGACTGCTGCAGTCTTGAATTGAAAATGCTATTTAGCACGTAGAATCGATTGCCGATTTGAGCTCTAAAACTTCGAGAATGTGGAAAAAATCATTTTTTGACATTTGGTCAATTTCCCTGGCCCCTGTCGTCAAACAGCGTCAGATCAAGCTGATAAATTGATTAATTTCTACTTAAGGGTGCTGCCTCTCTTCCAGTACCTCCCACCTCACTCACTCTATAAGTGCCGACCAATTGGATGTTGCGATAGTTCCTTAATCCCAGCTGCACCCTCTAGAACAAGTAGAAGTACCTCCCACGACTCCCATCCCTTCTTTTCTATAGAAATGTATTCTTCGAGCCGAGGGGTTTAGATAATTTATTTGATAACCTCATTTGATCTTCGTCTGCGGTCTATCTCTATTCTCAATTTAACGATCTTTATCGTAGGTAGAATTGTTCAGAGAACTCGCCTAATAAGGTAATACGTGACCAGTTGCAAGTGTCCGGTTTGGCAGCTTGTTCATGTTGAGCTCTTGTAGAAGTGTTGTAGAGAGGAAGGACTAGCGGTGTGTTGAGTAGATGCTATACACACAATATTGTCCTAAGATCTGTCTCCGCTGTAGCTACAGGCTATTAACAACACACCAATAGCTCCTTTGTTGTGCTCCTAGCCAAAGTACAATATCCCGTTTACCCCAATTATATCCTGTTTTTCGCGAGAGAACGATCTCGTCAAACACTTTTTATCTGTATGTTTTATTTAAACATGAGTCATAGCGACGACGTAGTGTCTTTATTTTTCATTTCCTCTAATTTCACAGTTGGGTTATTGAATCAACTGATGGTCCCCAAGTAGGAGATAACTCCAGCTCTAGTCAATTCTCACCCTGGCACTACGTAACAAGGGTTGTAAGGGCTATAAATAGAACTTTATCATCGTGTGCAACTGCAGTCTTGTTATGAACCCGCCACACAGAGTCATGTTAACCTCATTGCAGATCTCTCTGCTCTCCCGGAACCATACTTCACATTCCACATCTGGTTCCAATTGCTATTCTTGTTTGTAATGACGACATGATTCGGAATGATGTTGTTATGGTGATAGAAGCTTTTTCAATTCTCTCTTTCTTTTGGAGAGAGGGAATACGAGAGGCGAGAGAGAGAGACAGCGAGAGCGAGGAAGATGTAGGAGAGAGAGTAGAGGAGAGCACGAGGGAGAGGCGCGAAAGAAAAGGGAACGGCAGAAATTTTATATTTTTTTATTTTTTTTTTTATTACTGTACAGGGTGTTGTATCTCTCTTCATTTCATTTTATTATTCTGCCCATGGTGAGAGTGGAGAGATAAAGGGGAGAGTGAGAGAGATAGGAACAACGTGTTATTGTATAAGTGCGGGGGGAGCTAGATGTTTTATTACGGGCCTTAAATTTCTCCCCGGATTTGGGCCCCCCTTTTGGGGTTTTCGAAACTTTTTTTCATCATGGGCCAATTTCAATGGGTTTTTTCTGCTCTTCCATAGTTTGTCTCCTTAAAAAGTTCTACCCGCAGGGTTTTTTTCCCTTCCATATTCTAAAAGGGGGACTGTCTCCTTCCTAGTTTTACCTGCAGGTTTGTCTCCTTCCATGTTTTTCTCCTTCCATTTTACTGAGGTTTTCTCCCTTTCCCTGTTCACTGCAGGTACGTCCCCCTTCCCTGTTCTATGCAGGGGATGTTCCTTCCAAGTTCTACCGCAGGTATGTCTCCTTCCATAGTTCTACCTGCAGGTATTGCCTCCTTCCATAGTTCTATGCAGGTAGCTCCTTCCATATTTTTACTGCAGGGTATGTCTTTCCATATTCACCTGCAGGACTGTCCCTGCAAGTTTTACCTGAAAGGGATTGCCCTTCCCTGTTCACCGCAGGTTTCTGCTCCTTCCCTAGTCAGCAGGTACGTTCCTTCAATTCTACCCGCAGGTTTTTTTTGTTCCCTTTCCCAAATTCTACCTCGGTATGTTCCTTCCATAGTTCTACCTGCAGGTACTGTCTCCTTTTCCCTGTTCTCCACCCCGTTTTTCCCCCATTAAAAAAGGAAAAAGGGAAAAAAAACAACCTTATGTAAAGTGGGGGGACAAGTTTTTATCGGGCCCTTTAAACCCCATTTGGCCACCCCTTTTTTAACCCTTTTTTCATCATCCACTTTCAAGACGCCCCAAGCGCCCTTCCAACACCCCCATATTTCCCCTTTCCCAACTTAAAAAACGTCCCCCTATCACCCATATTTTCCCCCTTTTTTCCCCCAAACCGGGAATCCCTTTCCCTTTTACCCAACGGGCCCTTCCTGTTTCCCTGCAGGACCCCCCCTACCCGCGGCGCTCCTTCCAAAACCCCGGGATTCCCCTTTCCCTATCACCCCCGGACTTCCCCAAAATCAACTTCCCCAACACCCAGGACTGCCCCAATCAGAGGTAACCCCATGCCCCAGGACTGCTCCTTTCCCAACACCCCAAAGGCCCTTCAACACCCGGGTAACCCCCCAATTCACCTTCAACGTCTCCAAATTTACCCGGAGCCCCCAAGTTACCCGAGGAGCCCAAAATTTGCGAAAAACCTTTACCCACCAACAAATAGTGGATCCCCCTGTTCTAACCCGGCCCCGGGAACCCAATCGGCATTAAATTATAACCCAAGGAATGTGAACAATGGAAAGCCGTGTATGCGGGGAAGGAAAAAGAAAGGTAGCAAAGGGGGAGGGGGGAGGGGGCGAGGGAGGAGGGGGAAAGGGCCGGGGGGCGGGGAGAGAGAAAAGAGGGAAGGGGGAAAGCGAGGGGGAGAGAGAGAGAGAGGAAAAGGGGGAGAGAGAGAGAGAGAGAGGGGGAGAGAGAGAGAGAGAGTGAAACCCCCAATAGCTATTTAGAAAGAATGAGCTAGACGCCCCCCGTTTTTCTTAAAAAATTATTTGAACAATAACTCGAGAATGTAAGCCATGGTTAAACCTATCTATTCTAGTGGAAATTACTGTAAATTTAGCCCTTCTCTAAGATGCGGCCCTGTCTCAGGTTCTTAACAAGGTATAAGATGGGCCTGTCCAGTCCTAGAAGGTCTGTGTCGTCCTGCTAGGGACTAGGGGTCAGTAGGCATTAAGGAGCAGCGTTTGGACCTTATTTAATGGTTGGTGATAAAGTGGGTACCCCGCCCTTTTAGAAAAAGTGTCCCCAACTCTTATGTTTTTCCCTTTTTCCATCTTCTTCTTTTCTTTTCGCATATTAATTTTCCTTATTTTTTACCTCTCTCTCTTCTCTATTTTCTATTTTCTCTTCTTCTTCTTCTCTTTTTTTTCTCTTTCCCCTTTTTTCCCGGCCCTTTTAGGCGGGGTTCCCTTTTTTTCCTTTTCTTTTTCGTTTTTAACAGTGCTGATTTTTGAAAAGATGGTCGGGAACCGCCTTTTTTGTAAAGGAAGCATAGTCCTTTTTTGAAGGGCGGATGTTTTGCTCACAGCGATTTTATTTTTTTTATTTTCCCTAAAAAAATTTGTTTTCAAAAATTTAAATGCACCCTCGGTGCTACTCCTGAATCAGCAGCAGTAGCACTTCATTGCTTGATTTGAAATTGCGCAATTCATCTTCAGTAGCTTCTCCTTGGATATGTATCGTCTCAGTTTTGTTACATTTACTAAGCTATAATTCCTCTGGGTTTGTTTTGCCTTGCTCGACCCTGTTTCCCCGCACCTCGATTTGTTAAAATTGAGCCGTCTGTAGATTCGCTGAATGTAGAATGTGCAATAATTTCAATCTAAACAATTCTTGTATATTCTGTTAAGCGTTGAATGGGTTCATGTTCCCTGAAAGTATAATTGATATGTCGTTCATGAAGCGGCGGGGTAGGTCCCGTGCCCAGTCCCTCGAGTGCATCTTCTCTCTGAGGGGCAAACCAGCGGAGCAGCAATCTCGCAAATCATCCCTTACTGGTGTTGTAGGTAATATACAGCTAATACAATAATAATGATACCTACATTGTTATACTGATCGCCAACATAATATTATGCAAGATTTTGTCGCGATCTGAGAGAAGAAGTATCTTGCTTCATCAATCATTATGCGGAATATTATTGCAAGCCCTAAAAAATTTTAAACCCGAAAACCCTTATTCCCCCTTTTTATTTTAAAATTTTTAAAAAAATTTTTTTAAAAAATTTAAACAAAAATCCCCTAAAAAACTTTAAATTGAGAATTTTAATTTTGGTTTTTGAGCATACAGAAATTTACAAATTCCCCTAACATTGTTATTCGGTCCCTAAACTTTTTTTTTAAAACCCTTTTTTTCTTTTGTTTTGGCTAAAAATTTACCGAATTTAGGGGTTTTTGTTTTTTATAAAAACCCAAATGTGTCTTACCCAAAGGCGGGGAAAATTTTTATGGAGGGGAGGGGGAGGGGAGGGGAGAAGGGGGAAGGGGAGGAAGAAGAAGAGAGAGAGAGGAAGGAAAAAAATAAATTTATAAAAAGAAAAAAAATTTATGGAGAAGAAAATTGCAAATAGCGGTTGGTATTATAATCCCGTGATGAAGTATGCTTTTTCTTTTATTTTTTATAAAAATTTTCCCGCAAAAAGTTTCTTTCAACTCTTTTCCTCTCTTTCTCTCCCCTTCCTCTCTTCTCTCTCTCTTCTCTCTCTCCTCTCTCTCTCCTCTCTCTTCCTCTTTTTTCCTCCTTCCCCTCTCCCCCTTTTCTCCCTCCTTTTTCCTTCTCTCTCTCTATCTCTCCCATGATACACACTGCCTCTCCCTCTCTTTGAATGTATCTGGAGCTAGCTGCCATTTTATATTTGCATGTCATCTTTTCTTAGAGCTCTCAAGTCTCTTTCCACTCTCCCATTTTTATTATGTGGCCTGTTTGAGGCCTCTATCATGAGACCCCACTATTTGTATCTCTCTCATGTTCTACTAGCTATTGGTAACCGAGTTACCAGAAAGGTCGGGGGAGACATGACGAGAGAGAGAGAGATAGTTTGGGGTTGTTAACATAGACTCTTAAATTGGTAGTAAGTCATTCTCCTTTTTTTCTTCTTTCCACATCCATTGTTTTCGTGTTTGCCCCATCTAACCTGTCTCTACCTAATGGTTTAGCCCCCTGTGCCCGAGGAAAAAAAAAGGGCACCCCCCCCCCTTTTTTTTTCTTTCCTCTCTCTCCCCTCCCCTCTTCCTTTTTTTTCCCTTTTCCTTTCTTTCCCCTCCCTACCCCCCCTTTTTGGTTAAAGTTTTTGGGGATTGTCTTCCCACCCAAAGAATTCCCGACCCCGCCTAAAAATCCCCCTTTTTATATTCTTTTTTTTTTTTTTTTTTCTAAAATATTCTGTACTTCTGTCCCATCCTTCCTAATAATTATAATCTTCATGTATTAGAAAGTTACACATGGTGCAGATGTTTATAATACATTTGAGACACCTGGTGAATACACGATACCCCTTTCCCCCCCCCCCCTTTTTTTTCCCCCCCTTTTTTCCTCTTTTTGACCCCCCCATCTTCTCCTTCTCATCATTTCTCCCCCAATCTCCGTCTCTTTCTTCATCCCAGCTAGCCGAGTGTACTATTTACATATTAATCCATTTCTGCCCCGCTGTCTCTCTCCCCCTCCTCCCCCTCACATAGGTCCTCCTCCTCCTCAAGCTTTGTTTTCAATGTACACGCGACAACCACCGTGATGGCCTCCTCTCATATTAATCGATTATCCTCTACCTTCCTAATGTGCGTGCTAGGTTTTGTCGCATTTGTGCACACTTGTAAACACCTTTCATGCACACTCACGCCTAGTACTTGTCTATCATGCTACAGTTCCTTCAACCTACTCTCCTGAATCTCTCTCTCTCTCTCTCTCTCTCTCTCCCTCTCTCTCTCTCTCTCTCTCTCTCTCTCTCTCTCTCTCTCTCTCTCTCTCTCTCTCTCTCTCCCTTTCCTCAATCAACATCTCTTGCATAAAGCTGTAGGTTTTTACTGAAAGTATAGCATTTCTGAAACGCCCTAGAATTGGAGATTAATAGTATCGCCCTCTAAGTTGTGTGGCTCACACTGCGCTCTGTGAGGCAGATCAACTTGTAAGGTGCACTACAAGATATTGATAATGTATTAGGTTTTGTGATAGAGGTCAAGTGACAATATATCAACTTGATATTGCTATCTATCTAGTATCCTGTGGATCACTTAGCACCTTTCACAGATATATCTGTATATATATATATATATATATAGTGCAGTAGTAGATGTCCTATAGCCCTTACTTTTATTTTATTATATATATCCATGATCGTGACCACTGCCACGTATATCGGCCCTACAGGTTATAGATTTCACTTCACTTTCGTTCTCTCTCTTTACCCTCATCGACATTTCTTCTCTCTCTCGCTCTCCATATCTCTCCATATCTCTCTATTCTCTCTCTCTCTCTCTCTCTCTCTCTCTCTCTCTCTCTCTCTCTCTCATCGAAGGAGGTAGCTGTGTAGTAATACCAGCCGTCGTGTCATAGAGTTAGGACCGACATAGTGATGAGAGTGAGAGAGAGTGAGAGAGAGAGAAAGAGAGAGAGAGAGAGAGAGAGAGAGAGAGAGGAAAGAGAGAGAAAGAGAGAGAAAGAGAGAGAGAAAGCCGATGTATCGGGTAGATAATGATATTCACACAGCTGGTGTTTGATCCGATTTTCTCTCCCTCAGCCCATATGATGTCCCCTCACACTCCTACCACGCTATAATAATGGTGATCAGTGTGCGAGCTAAGAACCCGCCACGCATGCATGCTTCCCTTCCAATAGAATTGAACTTGACAAAAAATAAAAATCACCAAACTATTCTTATCCTCTTTTTCGATCTCTCTCTCTCTCTCTCATCTCTCTCTCTCTCTCTCTCATCTCTCCCCTTTTCTCCCCCACTGTCTCTTCTTCCCTTCCCTTACCTCCCCCTCCCTTTCGGTTTTTTTTGATTCGGCCCGCGTCACGTACTTAGAAATACCTTTTTTTGTGTTGGGAAAAGTACCTTTGTCCTGTTTGACCGTTCAAATTTCCGTAGTATCATTATTTTTTTATTTGCCTTTTTATGGGCCCCGTAAAACCATAAAATATGATCGAGGGGGCGATCACCAGCGTCCAAAACCCCGAGCAGCATCAGGGGTCGGAGGTACTCCCTCCCCAGTATGCCAGGTATGTTAAGTTGTTTGTCAGGGGGCCCATTTTTGGGGGCCCGGGGGTTCCCCTCATTTGGAACCCGTGGGGTTTTTTTAGGGGAATTAAAGGGGCCCGAAACAGAAAATGTTGGTGGAAACGGCCTGGATTACTGTCTCAAAATTTCCCAATTTTCCCCGAAAAGGGGGGGAAACCTTTTTAAAAAACCCCCCAAAAAGGGGGGTCCCGGGGTATTAAAAAGTTACCCGCTTCGCTTTTTTGAAAATTTATATTCGGGGGAAAGGGGTAGAGCTAAAAGGGAAAGGGGGGTTGGGCTTTTTTCAGGGGATTTGGCAAATTGAATTTAAAATTTCCAAATTACCCTTGAAACACAGAAACTTTTAGTTTTTTGTGTTTGTTACTAAAACCCCGGAACCCCTTATTTATTTTATTTTTTATTTATTTTTGCGGTATGGTTTCCATATAAAACTCCGGGTAACGCATTCTTCAGAAGAACTCTTTACGATCTTTCCGTTTCTTTGATCTCCCCTTCATAGCTATTCCCTCGATTGCGTCACGGCCTCCGTTAAAGTTAAAGAGGAGTTTAGGCTCATTTACTTTTCACACCACGTTGACACATATCAGCCCCCTCCTCCTGCCCACCTCTCCCTGACCATCTGTGGGTTGGACACATGGCAGTGAGGTCATGACTAATATTATCCCTCCTTCTTCTCGAATAATGTTCCAAGTAGCTCGGTTATATATTTAGGCTTTTCAGTTCCGTCAAACTTGCAGTGATTTGAAGGGGTTATCTAGCTTGTGTTATTATTGTCGTGGGAAGGAGAAGCGTTGTGTCTTCCTTTGCAACCTTAGTAACGGTAACTATAGCAGTGTGTCGGTATACGTGAACCCCCTCCCCCCGGGCCCCTCCTCTTATATCCTATCATGATTGTCAGGGAGCTCGATCTGATGCTTTTGGTGGTTAGTGAGAGATACAAGAGAGGGAGAGGTAGAAAATGATAGCACATGTTGTTGTTGTTGGAATTGATGGTGCGTTAGTCAAGGAAGTGTGTGTGTATGTATGTTCGTGTGCATCACCCACCACACGTAGTGCACAGTTATTATTAACTCTCTTTCTCTCTCTCACTTTCTCTCTCTTTCTCTCTCTTTCTCTCTCCCTCTGCTACATCCCTCCCGCAGTGTGCATTTTCCCTACTAATTGCCTTTTGCGTTGAGAGAGTGCCTTGTGCACATTTAGTCATGTCTGATCCCCTGATGAGGCGCTACCAAGTTAACATGGCGGCCCTGGAGCCTCCAGAAATAACTCGACACTCCCATCAAACCCGAAATATTCCCTTTCGGCAGTATTCCGATACCCGGAAGTTCTCCTTCTTGCGGTTGGAGAAGGAGAAGAGATCCAAATCATTCAGTGATATCCGATCTACAGGTAAGATATCGCCTGATGATGATTCCCTGGCAGTAGTCCCATATTATCATTGACCATTGATCATGAGAACGGTTTTGGTTTTGGGGGTCCCTTTTGGCCTATTTCAGGAATAAAATCCTCCATTTTCACGCAAATTTTTATTAATTTGAGAATTAAAATGATTTAGAGTTTGTATGGGGGGTTTTAAACTCCCAATTTTTTCTCCGGGTGCCCGTAGTGGCCGTGTTCATAAGTTTCCTTTTTAAAATTTGACCTCATGCATTCTTTTGGAAGGGGGCCTAAAAGTTTTGGGGATTTTTTGGGCATCCCTAGGGCATCAGAAAGGGCCCGGGGGCAACCCGGGGAGAGGTGTCCCCCTGTGGGTTTTCGAAATTCCATTCTCCCCTTTTTTTCCCCGGGGTTTTTGGGGAAAAGGGAAAAACCCCCCCGGTGGGGCCCCGCTTGGGGGGATTTCCTTCCCCCCTTTTTCCCCCCCCCCGGGGGGGCCCCCCCCCCCCCTCCAAAAAGGGGCCCCCCCAAAAAAAAAATTTTTTCCCCCCCCCTTTCATTTCCTTCTCGTCACAAACTTTAACTCAATTAACCGTAACAAGCTCATTCTCTGCTCACGGTTTTACTTTCTCTATTTTTCCTTTATTTGAGTTTTTGTTTCCCGAAAAACGGAGGGAACCATTGGAGTGTGGCTCGCTGCACTAATTCATCTCTCGCACACACATACAGTTGAAATTTTTTTGGGGGAGAGTGAAGTGGGTTGAGAGTGGGGGGGGAAAAGGAAATGGGGGAGGGGGGAGGAGGGGGAGAGGGGGGGAAAGGAAGTAAAAAAGGGGGAGGAGGAAGAGAGAGGGGAGAAGGGGGACGGGGGGGAGAAACGAACGGGCGATTCCCGGAAGAGGCCAATTTTCATCATTTTAAATTTTGGGTCCCCTTCGCTTCCGCCCCCCCAACCCTACCTTCGGGACCAGGCTACTGGAGACAGACCAAATAATGAGGGGGAGGAAGAAAGATAGAGAGAGAGAGAGATGGATAGGAGGGAAGGAGTAAGATAGATGTAGAGAGGGGGAGGGGTGTCTCTCTTTCAGCTGGCTAGTTTTCCGTTTATTATTGTCTTCACAACAAACTTCCGCACTTTAGCCCGCAACACCTCCCACTTTGCCATTGCTTTTGTTTCACGCGGTATTGATTTCCCCCACCCCCACATAGATAACGCGGGGGAGATCAGCTGCTCTGTTAAACACCGCTCCCCCACAGTTCCGACTATATACAGCAGAAGTTGTATATTATTAAACACACCGGTTGCTGACTTTTTTTTCCCACTCATTCATTCGTCCAAAACTCGGAGAGCTCTCAGCTCTCTACTCATTCATGAAATATTATGGTGATACCCTGTTTTCCATCCGGTTTGATACCGCAAATCTTCTCCCCCCCCCCCCGGTTTTTTGCGCGTTCTTATATTTTGTCCGAAAGTGTTCCTATTTATATCACTTTCTTCTCTTTTGTAGCGGAATCTAGTCCCCCAGGGAACCGAATAATGTAAGGGCGATTTTTGGGACCCCCAATTTTTCGGAGCTTCTGCAGTCCCTTCGTTTTCCCCCGGGAGTTGTTGTCATCAGTGAATATAGCTCCTGGCAGCTTGTAGGACGGGGGCCCTTTTTTTGCTTTATTCACATCTTGGGTAAATGTTTTAGAGTCTTGTTAGGATTGGTTTTTTTTTACATGACGATATAGTAGCAGGGGAAAGGGGAGTGCCCTGTTAACAGAGCCTGTTAGTTTGGTTTAATATCAGGAGTGTATCCCCAACCAATTGGGGGCAAAATGGGGGGAAGGTTTGGTTTTTAAATGTTCTTTTTCTAACAACTTTTTTCAGTTGCCCTAAAAAACAAACGTCAAGCCCAACGCCCCTTGAATCAAAACGTAAGATACTTTGGATTTTCGCCTAAAATATTAAAATATATTATTTTTTCTCACATTGCGTGCCATTTTAGATCTCTCTAGGGCCCCAATTCCTCTAAAATTTTAAGGAAACCCTTGGGTCCCTGTAAACACCCAAAAAAACCCCTTTAAATATCAGCTGGTAAAATTTTCCCCTAACCCCTTTCCCCTCTTCCCCCGGGGTTTAAAAGATCCATGGACAAAGCCTCTAAGGACCACAGCGGAGGGAAAATTCTTCAACGACCTCTAGCTGAGAAAATTTTTCTTCCGACCCCCTCCCCCCTATTTGTATGGAAACTTTAAGAGATCCCCCAAAATCTTAGAGGGGGTTGTCGGGCAGATGACCTTCCCGGTGTCCCCAGAACCTACAATATTGGGAGCTCCTCTCCCCGTCAAGGTCCCAGTCCTAGGGTTCTTTGGATGTTCAAAAGTTTAAAAGGGCCCAAAAGTTTTGGGGGTGGGGCCCGCAGGGGGAGTGCCATCCTCTACCCAAGTGCATTGGATGACCTGTTTACCCATACATTGGACTTCTGGGACATTCTACGAGATCTGAGGGACCAGAAATCTCCTGATACAGTACATGAGATGATGGTGGGCAAGGCGATATGTGACTACTACAGTAATGAGCAGGTCAGGAAGGCGTTCTCTTCCTCCAGTACAAAGCCTCCAAACTGAAGACAGATGCGTGGTATGCGGAAAAGCTGAAGGAAAAGTTTAAACCCCTGAACGACTACTTGATGAACCACCGTCTCAGTAACAAATCCAGCCACATTGATATCTGGAGTCTATAGCGAGAACAACACCCCAGACCATCGGACTTGTAAGGAAGTTGTTGGAGAACACTGACCCGCTTCACCCGGATTACACCGCCATGGAACAGGCAGTGAAGGCAGTGGAGGGGTGTGCAGCAGCCATGGATCTCGGTCAACTCCTCCAGGACTACCAGAGTCGGTTCGAGGTGAAAGGGAAGTGTCCCAAGGAATTCAAGAACTTCCAACTGACAGGATCAAACAAGAGGAGGTGTATCCGGGCGGAGAAGGTACAAGGATGCAAAGCAGGAGGAAACAACAAGGCGGTCAAGGAAGCAAAGAAGAGTGAAGTGATTCTGTTGCTGTACACAGACTATATTGTAATCCTGAAGGATAGGGATAACAAGGTGTATCTGCAGTGCGAGGAATGGCCAACAATCAGGATTAAAGATTGTCTGATACGAGATCACCTTGCTGGAAAGTTTTGTTTCATGTTGGTCACCAATACCAAGAGCAAGACGTCCATTGATTTACCCTCTCTCTACTACTTTACCACGACTGATGACGCTAAGAAGAAGGCCTGGATGAGGGAAATCCAGCAGGCGATAGATAATGCCAGGATGGAGGGACCCGTACCACAACCCGCCCCAGTTAGCTCTGAATCCGAGGAGAGCGACCCGGAGAGCCAACATGATCGATCCATTACATTCGAACAGGACCGAAATCTACCTTCCTCAACTCCAGGTACAGTTACTATACAGTGTAGTGGGGGTCCAGGTATCTTGTAATATTAGCATTTAGTGGAGTGGGGCTCCGGGTAGTAAATCTTATAGTTATGGAATTTAGTAGAGTGGGGGTCCGGGTAGTATGTAGAATAGCGTACCAGCTGTGATTGCAAATTACATATTCCCCGGCCCCGCGCTTTTCGCACATATGACATCTGTAGCTTTAATATAAAGAACGCCAGAGCTCTCTCTCTCTCTCTCTCTCTCTCTCTCTCTCTCTCTCTCTCTCTCTCTCTCGCCGTCTCTCCATTGTACAGTTAAAATATTACATAAGGGCCGGGGCGGTAGCGGTTCATAGGAGCAATTCTTTCATAATATAGTCCCCTCTCTCTCTGACACCTTCCATCTCCAACAGATTCGACACGACAGTTAGAGGGAATAGAGGAACGCTCCGGCGATGAGGTAACTAGAGTCTGACACTCATAGTTAGACAGGAGAGAGAGAGTAAGAGAGTGAGAGTGAGAGTGAGAGAGATAATATAGTTTTATCACTCACGCCCTAAACTAACGATGTGTCGCTATGAATTACTATACCTCTCGTTACCCCAGCCCAACATAGCTAACACTTCTTTATATTTCTAGTCTGAGCAGGAGGATTGTGATTTAATGGGTGACACTGCCTCCATTCTACGATCTTTGTCTCCCGCCGTGGCTCCCTCCCGTAAAGATAGAGCCGTGTTGAAAGGGGCTAACCCAAGACGATCTATCAGCCTTCACGTCTCAGAAAAACAGGTATAATTCCCCCCTGAGAGGGAGAGTTTGTTTAGATTCTCATCTCTCTCTCTATTCGCCTAGGATTTAGGGAGTATATATAGCCGAGACCCCTATTGTTTATATCCCAATATTATTACATATTCTTTTCATTTTTAGAAAAAGGTCGAGGAGAATCGCCGGCATACTACTTGTCTCTCTAAGGAGGAGTTGAATGAGGCCATGAGCATTCAGGATAACCCTATACGGCACCACCAGAGCGCCGACTCTGGATATGTCGCGGAGGAGAACTCAAACTCTGAAGAAGCTCATCTAACAGAGGTTTGTTATTTTTTTGCCTTGTTCGACCCTCTCTTATTATTGGTTTAGAAATCATATTTTTTAGTACTGTGTAGATTGTTTATTTAGTAACTATACTGTGAAGAAATTTATGGAATTTTTCAAAAAACATATGAACAAGTAATTATCTAGCCCCTATCATAGGGCCCCTGAAATTCTGGCATTTAGCCAGTGTCGTCTTGTGGCTTTGCCCTGACCTACTGTCGCCCACATCCCCCCACTCACACCCCCCTCTCTCCCCTCAGATCTCTTTGAATTCCCCCGATTTGGGATCGGTCCAGGATCTCCTCCGTTTCGTGATGCAGAAAGTTGACCGCAATTCCCGAACTATTCGACAACTGCGTGACGAGTCTCAACAGAAGAGTGAGATTATCGAGCGGCAGGCGTTGGAAATCCGCGAGTTGAAGGACCAACAGTCGGGGATGGGTGACCTGTCCAGTAAAGTTTCCGGGTAGGTCAAATTAGAAGATAATAATAATTCTCAGAAGAGATATTTTCTCCCTAAACTCCCTAAATCTTTATTTATTCCGATTTTTATCTCCCCTTTATCTCTCCCTCTTCCATTCCACTAACTCTCCACCTCTCCCTAGATTGGAAGCGGAGTTGGCGGCCTTGCGATTGCACCTATCCCGCTCACAACAGCACACTCCTCGATCAAGGAGAGCGACTTACGACCCTACCGACGAGTTGACCCTATCTGAAAACCCACCATCAACCCGAGTTTAGCTGGGAGTCTGCAGTGCAGAGACAGTTCCCCTAGTTGTTTTGTATTTTGTTAAGTTTTTAACTAACACTCTTTCTTTGTTGTAAAATTGACTGTCTAATGTCTATATAATGTGAGAGTTATATTGAATGGTGGATGAATTGTTTTAAGCTGTGCTTGGTTCTACAAGAATATTCAAAACTGAAGATGAGACATATCAGCAGTCATTAATAGACAACAATAAAGTGCCCTTAGTTATACTACCCTGGGTAGTTTGGGTATCAGTGGTCATCCGACATATTCCGACGTGAAATTCGACGTGAATCTCGACCTGGAATGAGGCGCGCATCAGAGAGAAAATGATGTCGCGCTTCAACTTTTCTCTCTCGTTAGTCTTTGTGTCTCTCTCACTACGAATGCGCGCCTCATTCCAGGTCGAGATTCACGTCGAATTTCACGTCGAGGTATGGCAATTATGTCGGATGACCACTGTATCTCGGAAACTAACAAGAATATTATCCCTGATATCTTCAATTAAAATATCTCTTTAGACCAAGTAGGATATCTGCCTCAGTTCAATCAGAATACTGTTATACTTGTAGATATCTGGGATAGTGTCCTGGTCGGTATCTGTGATACCCAAATTATCCAGGACACAAACTTGTTTATTAATGACTGCTACCCATTAACTTATTGCTACCGTGACGACGCGAGTGTGTCTGTGTGTCTATATCATCTCTTTCCCTAATAGAGATCCATCATTTTACGTAACTCAAACATTCAATATTCTTTCCAAGTAAAGATTTATATCCGGGTTTTTATTTTACCACATCTGTTAACAGAACGACTGTTGATCCTGCGTGTTATCCCTGACTTTCAGTGGTCACTGGTCAATGATCTTTTCCAGCGAGCCCTACTAGTGGTCATGGACCACTTCTAGGGCTCGCTGGTAATGTCCTAGAGTAACTCATGACTACATATCATGAATGGGGCCCGCTCGGAGAACCCAATCAGCTGACACTGCCATGGATTTTGGCAACAAACAACGGGCTGGAGCTGGCTTCTGATCTGAGACGCGCGCACGCTGCCTTGACCCAGGTCTATCGCGGGCGCGCGACTGGTATATACGGGGATTTTGTCGCCGCGCCTTCCATACAAGCTGGGGGTTTGTGTAACTGGATATAGTGGGAGCTGGGGATAATGAGACATCAGCCTCAAATTGGGGAAGCTGATACAGCGGGGGCCTCTGATTAGCTCCCTCCCCTCCTCTCTCATTTATGAGTGTGGATTAGTTACTGTGTGCGTCTGTCAGTGAGGTTATTAGGACGATACGGAGGGTACTGCAGGTACCTGGTACATTTATTATACGAAAAGGGTTAAAACTTCTGTCTTTTTTTGTTGACTCAACAAGTCTTTTTGGCTTCTCTCTCTCAATACAGCTTGGTTACGAAGAGCGTAGTTGCTATGTAGTCCTAGGAAAAAGGTAATTACCCAACAAATTAAGACAATTAGCCACAATTACGAACCAATTAGAGTCCTAAATTGGACTGTAATTACAATTTCTCTCATACACGTACATGCTCTTTTCTGTGACATACACTCACATATTATTCAATTTGTTACACCGATTACAGTGTGTAGCAGCAGTCGTTTAGCCGGAATGATAGACTTATTAAGAAGGGGGAGAGAGAGAGAGAGAGAGAGAGTTAAAAGAGAGAGAGAGAGAGAGAGAGAGTGAGAGAGAGGGGGAGTGAGAGAGTGAGAGAGAGGGGAGTGAGAGAGAGAGAGAGAGAGAGAGAGAGAGAGAGAGAGAGAGAGAGAGAGAGAGAGAGAGAGAGAGAGAGAGAGAGAGAGAGAGAGAGAGAGAGAAAGAGAGAGGGATAGAACAGGGGCCAGGTATGCCTGGAAAACCCTCTCTCACGGTATTTTATTTTTTCTTCCACTGGACCTCACTGGACTTACTCTTTTGCCTTTCTTTTAGTTTCTCCATCTACCTCTATTCTTTAATTAAACCTTATCCTCTCTTTCTCTCTCTCTCCATCTCACTTTCTCTCTGTCTCATTCTCTCTCTCTTTCGTGCTCGCTGCTCGGCGGGAGCGGAAGGAGGATATAATTAGAGTAATTACGAGGTAATTATGAGCAATTACCGGGATAGAAGAGAGTGCCTTTCCGTTATACTGCTGTTACAAAGAACAAAGAGAAAGTGAGAGAGAGAGAGAGAGAGAGAGAGAGAGAGAGAGAGAGAGAGAGAGACGGGAAAGAGAGTGAGAAGGAGGATCGGTTGAGAATTATGAGCGAAAAGAGGAGTGAACAAAGGGATGAAAGAGAGGAGAAAAGAGAAATTGAAGAGGAGAGAGAGAGAGGAGAGTGAAAGAAAGAGAGAGAGGTTAAAGATGAGACTGTGAAGAAGAGAGAAAGAGGATATTTGTAGAGAAAAATTGAGGAGAGCGTCATTGAGTCGTTGAGGAGTGTTGTGTGTGTACGTTTGTCCAATCTGTTAGTGACAACACAAATAAACAAACTTATGACTTATATACGCATACATAATATAAGGCAGAAGATAAATGTGGAGATGTTATAGATTTGGAATCGCTGATACATCAGCATCTACTGCACTACACAATACTGAACCTGAAATCTGAACCTGAAATCTCTGATCTCTTGTTTGGGCAGTGTAAAAAACCTCTCGACTTGTCTTGATCAAACCCTTTGCTTTGGAGCGCGGGGAGAGAGGGTCGAACAAGGCAACTCTCGATATATCATATTGTTGACAAATATTTGCATTGATGTTGTGTGACTATTTGTGACCAGCTGTCGGCCCGTGTAACTATTTGTTGGTCTGATGTATAAGTGTCTGTTAACCTGGATGTGTAAATATTGCGTTCACAACAGGAGTATATTCAATAAGTAGTGCACGAGGATGGTGATATATTATACTACACGCGCCCGGCCCTCTCAATTACTTAATTGGGCTGTAATTATTCCCCTATTATCTAATTGCCCTCACTGCTCATGTAAATTTGCTAAAGTAAAACCCGAACATACAGAGTAAGAGAGAGAGAGAGAGAGAGGGAGAGAGAGAGAGAGAGAGGAAGGGAGAAAGATAGAGAGAGAGAAAGCTAAGATAAAGACAGAGAGATAGCGT